>CAAKHD010008727.1:40509-51186 GCA_901007705.1 Fistularia tabacaria | reverse complement strand
TTTTTCTGTTTTTTTGTGGAAGATTAAATTCCTTTTTTTCTCTCTTTGGGGGGTTTATTATTTTTTTTTTTTTTTTCCCCCTCTTCCACTAAACAAAATCATCTGCTGTGTTCACAATGTAAAAAAAAAAAAAAAAAATTGTAAAAGAAAGGGAGAGAGAGAGAGAGAGAGGAGGAAGCCACAGGGGGACACAACAAATTTTACTTTTCGAGAAGTAATGGAGGAAATATAGTGGCAGCAGGGAGAGATATTTCTCCTTTCGACAGCATGAATTTCTCCTTAATACGCTCAGTGTACCAGAAGGTTTTTGCCATTAAACTCGTCGGGTGCTGTAAATAAAACCAAGGACTACTGAGGATGAGACGTGGAATTTGAATAAACCTAAGGGGTTGTTCATTAGTACCTCATGTTTCTTGGAATCCAGCCACCCTAGGAAGCATGACGGTATTCCGCATGAAAACGGAGGGCCTTTGGGTCACGGGATCGGGGGTCGGCGTCGAGGAACGCGGCGTTTTCTCAGTTTTGATCAGCTGTGCCGTACAAGTCACACAAAGGCGAGGTTAGAAAGTTTTAAACTTTGTGTCTTTTTACTCGAGTGCCGAGCAACCCCGGGAGAACTCCGGTCGTTCAATGTCCACGGCGCCTGGCGGTGTTTTTTTATTTCATTTAGCAGACAATGGAATTTAATTGTCTGTATTCCAAGAATTTCTATGGCCTTTTTTGCTTCATTACAAAAGAGTCCTGCCATATGTAACTGCTTTATGTCCGTGTCAGAGTCGTAATGTTCCTGCATATTTGACTTCGAACGTATGCAGAAGGACTAATTAAATTCTACACAGTCAAATATACACAGAATTGTCTGTGGAAATGTGAACATATTTAACCTTCCCTAATAAAACAACACTACGTTGGCCCCCAATAACCTTTTTAGTTATGACGAGCTCTTGACTGAGTTTGGTGCTTAGACTTTGAGCAAAGTTAGATAAAGAGGTCAGGGTTAATGACGATATGTGCTTGAGAAAAAAGAAAAAAAAAACACCCACACCCACTGCCCAGTTAGGGATGTGTGCTGGATCAAAAAAAAAAAAATGGCTAAATAGAGGTTCGTGCTCCAAAAGTCAAGATAATCTATTTTACATATAGTACAGAAAATGTATTATAGAAAATCTTAAGAGGTGGAGGTATGGAGAGGAACGAAGGTTAGTCGCAGCAAAACAGAATATATGTGTGTGAATGAGAGGAACCCGGGTGGAACGGTGAGGCTACAGGGAGTGGATATCAAGAAGTTGGAGGATTTCAAGTACTTAGGGTCAACAGTCCAGAGCAACAAGGAGAGTGTGGAAAAGAGGTAAAGAAATGGGTCCAAGCAGGTTTGTAGGGGTGGAGAAAAGTGTGAGATAGATCAGCCAGAGTGAAAGGAAAGATGAACAAGACAGCGGTGAGACCGGCCATGCTGTATGGTTTGGAGACAGTGACAATCATGACAGGAGGCAGAGCTGGAGGTCGCAGAGATGAAGATGTCGAGGGCGGAAAGGATCAGGAATGAGTCCTTCTGAGGGCCAGCACATGTTAGATGTTTTGGAGAGAAGGTCAGAGAACTGAGATGGTTCGGTCATGTACAGAGGATGGATATTGATTGTATTTGTGGATGGATGCTGGAATTGGAGCTGCAGGGCAGGAGGTCTAGAGGAAGACCAAAGAGAAGATTTATGGACGTAGTGAGAGAGAGAAGGATCCAGAGAACAGGGTTAAATGGAGAAGGTTGATTTTTCTGTGGGGACCCCTGAAGGGAAAAGCCCAAAGGAAAAGAAGGAGGAGAAGAGGAAGGTTTGGAAAAAAAACCTGCACACCAAGAGTGCTCCAAAAGTAAAAATAATTTATTTTACATATAGAACAGAAAATTTATTATAGCATAATATTTCGAGCCAAAATATACTCGTCTTCAGATGCTTACCAAAACCAGAAGTTTTGGACGACGAGATGATCGATTGATTGATTTGATTGATCATTTTATCTCGGTCAACACATCAACAAAGATACAGTTCAAAAAGTGTAATAAAATGAACTGCAACCAATAAAGGAACAGGTAGAAGCAGTGCTTATTTGAGCCTATCCTGTTTGACACCTTTGGTTTAACCAGCTTTTAAGCTTTCCATGTATGACCATATTCAACGTCACAAAAAGAAAAAGTTTATGCACACTTTTCATATTCTTTAAATATTTGAAACTTAAGATATGTTTTAAAGTGTAACAAAGAAGTACATTTTTTAAAATCTTCTGTGAATTCAGTCCATGATTCAACCCCGAGAACAGAGACACACCTTGATTTCCCAATACTTCTTGCTTTGGCAAAACCAAAAGTTTTGGTAAGCATCTGAAAAAGAGCGTATGTTGGCTCGAAACATTATGCTATAATACATTTTCCGTTCTAAATGTAAAATAAATTCTCTTTACTTTTGGAGCACTCTTGGTGTGCTTTTTTTTTTCCAAACCTTTATTTAATGACAATATTTACCATTCAGATGCGCAGTTATTATTTTATCAGGCTAATGTGGAATGTTGCGCATGGTGGCGCTACACGGTCACTGGTTGAATTCCTCCCGGACTGTATATATCCTCCCCATATCCTCCCCCGTCCGAATGGGTTTTCTCCGGTTTCTTCCAACAATCCCAAAAAATCCAAGAACCTCATTAGAGAGCAATAAATTGTCCGGACTTGTGGATGAGAGAGAACGCTTGAATGTCTCTATATGTGGCCTTGTGATTGATTGGCGCCTCTCAGCAAATGACAGCTGGGATGAGCTCCGGCCCCACGGCGACCTTGAGTACAGGATAATTGATGTCGATCATGATTGAAAGAATGAGTGTTGGATGTTAATTTTGCGCAAACTATCCTGTCCATTAAGCACATGGACATGAACTTGTCACTTTCCCCTGTTGGCTCTTGCAATATCTCATGTTGAAACTCACACGTCAGTCTTTTGTAGCTAAAAAACACTGCGGTTGGAGTGTGCGTTCCTCTCAGCATCACACCCAATCCAGGCCTGGACTTTTTGCCTTCTGGAGAAGAATTCCCATCTTTATTAAAATGTGAGATTTGTTTGGCTAGTACTGTGTCATATGAAGGATTAGGCTGCCAGACAAGAGTCTGTTTAAACCTCCTGGGCCTAAAGCTCCCCTTTAAACCACGACGCTCCAGCTCTCATGCTCTGATTCTACAGTTCATTATAGATTTATTGACACTGATCCACCTATCAAACATGATTGGATTCCAAGTTTTATTATGGCAACAGTCTATTTGCACTCTGTTAAACCCAAGTGGGAGGCTAAATAGTTCCCCTGGAAGTTATCTCTACGTGCATAAATGCATGCTTAGAATTTTTTAACGGTATATTGACTTTCAGTGGTAGTAGTAAGCAGAACCTATGCGCTTGCAGCAGCCGCTGGGTGCTCTGTATGTCTTCTGTGCATCACAGTCTACTGTCTTTAAAAGTGCTTTACGAATGGCACAAAAACAAGTTCACTTAAGTATATGGACACTGCAGAATGCAGACCTCCACCAAGCTGAATGTTTTTTTTTTTTCTTCTCAATATTCAACAGATCCGTTCCCCAAATTAAGTGGTTTCTATCTTGGCTCACGCTATAACTCTGCCCCAAGCTTCCTTTTTCTTTGCTTTCCAGCACAACATAAAACCCTGGGTAATAACTCAAATTACCACTGAAATAATTGGAATGACCTCATATACAGTACACACTCCAAAACAACGACAATCACTGGCATAATATGTCACAGTATTGCGATGATGTTATTCAGATTTGACTCATCACGTGCATCAGAGGCCACTTGAAGTGAGTTCACACTCGATTCATAGACATATTTTTTCTCCGCATGCTGTGAATAAAAATATTTGTGCTTTTATTTTAGGGACTAAAGTGTAAAGAGCATTATGTCGGACTACGGTACATCATACCTACCTTTGTTGGAGTGGTACAAGACATGTGTGAGCGCCGTGAGACAGTGGCGAGGTGTGGAGGTGGGAGTGGGCCCCTAGCTCTGAGCCCCTTCTTGTTCACTGTGTTGATGGACAGGCAGACAAACTAGATTAGACAGGAATCTCCATGGATGTTTGCAGATGGCATTGTGGAGGGAAATCTCGAGAGTTTGAGGTTCTCTTTGGGAGCGAGGAGGACCGATAGGATCAGGAATGAGTCCGTCGGAGGGACGGCACGTGTTAGATGTTCTGGAGATAAAGTCAGATTGAGATGGTTTGGACCTGGACAGAGGAGGGATGGTGAGGATCTGGGTAGGAGGAGGCCGAGGTTGGAACTACCAGGCAGGAGGAGTAGGGGAAGACCAGAGAGGAGATTTATGGATGGAGGGAAACAAGATAGGAAGTTAGTTGCTGTGTTACTTTCTCTTTCTGTCTGATTTCTCCCTTTGCTCAATACGCTCTCTGCAAATTCAGGATTTACAAAGGCATCATTGAGAAGCCATTGATTTAAAAGAAAGCTTTCTGGAAAGGATGTTTTCAGGAATGATTTAAGGGTTGATGCTGATATACCATTTTGGAGGTCTTTCGTTCCATAAGCCCTGGCAGCAAACACTCAGTTCCCTTGAGTCTTTCCTCCAGTTGAGGGAACAGCCTGAACCATGAGGGCCTTTAAAAAGCAATGAGGAATGAAGTATAACCTTAATTGAACGAACGGCTCCTAAATTGATCGTATCATCTTACTGGAAGGAAACTACCAAACTTGACAAGCGACTGCTGGCTACCAGTTTCAAATAGAGTAACTTAAGTACAATACATGATGCCATTTTACTCTTAGAATGCAGTACAAGGAACTGACTCTGACAAGGAATTGAATTCAAGCATATTTGGTACCAACCAAGATCAGTATCGAATATATTAATTGTCAGGGTAGGGCTCACAGATTGCCAAGCATCGAGAGCGCAAGGCTGGCCCCGGTCAGTGAGGGCTTAAAAGCCGGAGCTTCTTTGAGTCTCACTGGTTTCCGGGTCATTCGCAAATTTCTTTTTCTGTCGCCAACGCCAACCCTCTCCATTCGCTCCTTTCCCCTGTCGGTGCACGCCAGCGCCTCTTGCCTGTCAGCCCATGACCTGACCGTGTTTTCTCTCGTCGGTGTATGCCAGCGCCTTCCGCCCGGCCCCTCGTCCCCCATCGGGCTTCTTCCCTTGTTGGAATACGCTAGCGCCGTTCGCCCGGTCTGCCTGTTCCTGGCCCTATTTGTTCGTGCAGCTGTTCTCCCGTCCAAGTAAACTTGCTTTCAACCCTTATCTGTTTGGTGTGAAGTCCCGCGTCTGCGTGTTGGTCTGATGTCCGAACCGTAACATTGATCACTTATTGACACTGCAGAAAGAAAAGCACAATCACGAAGACCATCGTAAAACAATCAGATGCCCCTATGAACACGATTAAAAATAAATGTGGCAATAAATGTTTGTCTCAGAGATAGCATTATATGTCCAGTTGCATAAGTCAAACTTTCGTGCTTGATCCAAGCCCTTTTGTGACATGTGTTTCCTCTTTTACTGCATAACTCGCCCTTAAAAAAAACAAATGAATTCATAAGGTGATGAAAACGCGAATGTCTCATTAAACACTAATCGAGTCTGAGTATATTTCTCAGATGGTAGTCGCATGACCGTGTTCGTGTGTTTCTCGTAACTCACATGAGTGTCAAAGAGGACAACGAGGCTCCAGACAGTGGATTTGATATTAAATGCAGATGCACCAACGAGATGTTTGGAGGTATGTTAATAATCAGGATAATCAGGACACCAGAAAAATAAGAGAACGTCCCCATGCTGAGGTCCATTTTTCTTAAAATCACCATATCACACAAAATGACTTTTTCATGGTTGACATACTTAAATTCTGCACTTTGATCTTACTTCTAACACAGAAGGAATGGGGAAAAGACAACTCTGTGTGTGTGTGTGTGTGTGTGTGTGTGTGTGTGTGTGTGTGGAAGGCATGCAGTTATATGATGAGTTCACGTCCATGTTATGATGCGTTCTAGTTTTGCGTTTCGCATTCATGTTGTGATGCATTCACGTTCTGCTGTTCCCGTTCATGTAATGATGCATTCATGTTCGTCTGTTTCTGTTATGATGCATTCAAGTTCTGCCGTTCCCGTTTCTGTTATGACGCATTCACGTTCTGCTGTTCCCGTTCATGTAATGATGCATTCATGTTGTGCTCTTCATGTAATGATGCATTCATATCCCGCTGTTCGCGCCAGTATTATGGTGCATTCACGTTATGCCGTACATGTTCACGTAATGAAGCAGAACACGCGAACTCATTTACATCATCCATCCCAGAGTTCAAGCCTCCACGCGACCGATTCCGCCGAAATCACCAGCAGATGATGGCAACAACCCTGTAACTCCAACAGACACCAACCTCAGAGGTAAAACGGAGGGTATTAATTCTATTTTTATGCCAATAACATTCCAGCTACGGAGTCAAAAGTCCAAACCACAAGTGACATGCAGCACACCTGCAACACGGAAGTAATAATCAATTAATGTAGTAATACTCTCCATCCTTCTGTTTATTAGCTCAACGACAGTTGCTTCACAACCCCGATATGGGTTAAAATACCGTCCCTGTATTGTGAAGGTAAATTATGGTTGTAACCATGAAAACTTTTAGGTTTTAGCGCATAGAACTACAAAGTGAACTAAGAGAACTACACGAGGGACACGGTACTTCCGGAATAGGCGTGGCTTGCAGCAGCTCATTTAAAGCTACAGGCACAAACGACGGCATAATTCAATCCTGGTTGCATTTCCTACAACTTGACCTTAGAACACAGAAGATGGAGAATAAGGTTGATTGGACAACTTTTAATATGTTCAGTACAGCTCGTAAGATTTAAGAGGTTGTTTGCATTTTAATAGTTTTGACTGGTGGATAAAGGACTGCGTCATACGTGTAAACGGTGTCTTATATCCATATGTAAGGAATGAGGGGAAAAAGTGTGCTATTTACCAGCTGTGTCTTTGATTATATTTTCTCCAGTGCATATGATTTAAAACACTGCCAGCGTATCTTCCGCATATGACCTGAAGTGTTGAGATTAAATGTTTAATGTAAAAATGTAGCTATTTTGACCTCTCCTCTTATCTCCAAATACAAGATGGTCTTATTGGCTTCTAAGTTTTACCTAGTTGGGACCAGTACTCCTGCAATACTCTAGTATTCTTAATCTTTTTTTTCTCAATACGCATCGTATCCATTGTGAGTTTGGTTATTTGGTCGTTTCCCGGTGGCTCGACCTCAACATTTTTAGAACTTTTACCTTATCAATGCAGCCTATCGTAACTCTTCAATATTTTCATGACTGGAATATGTATTGATTTTTAGACATAAAACTCTCCCAAAATCCACCCCCTCTGAACTTGATGGACATGGACACATGTATGCGTGCACATGTACGTGCAAGCCATTGGATTGGACTTCCACTCTTTAGAGCTTGTCTCTTCGTTCTGATCCTGTGCCAGAATCTGTGAAACCATATTATCATGTGCGAAATGAAGAGCCCTCTTATCTCTTATGATCTAAGCTTGACAAATCAGGGTCAAAGACAGACGATAGGGACGATGAAAGATAACTGTAGGCTAATGCTGCCCAAGGGAGGTACAACACTGGACCAAATTCTTCCCTATGATTACATCTATCTTTCTTTGTTGCCCAAAGAAGGCAAGATCCAATCACTGACATGGACGATGAAGGCATAACAATATCCTCCTTCTGTCGCAAGTGATCGTAGGTTGAACAAACATTTGCCTGGGTGTGAATTGCGGTCATCGCCCCCTAACCCGTGACTCCCCTAGGTTGCAGCCCCTTGCACCGTCTAGCAGCCTCTGCTGCAGTGACATTCCCTGCATACCTGTGTTCTCGACTCACAAGGGCACATGCACTGGTCACAGGGCCACAACGGGGAGTGGATGTACGCGTATTATCTCAAATCTCCAGTGACAAGCCCACTTTCCTGTTAGTGCGGATTAATCTTTCCCAGGCTGTAAAGGCGTGGGGGAATATAGGTCAAGCTGCTGAGTGAAGGGAGGTTGAAAGATCAGGGGTGCAGGTATTTGAGCGAGAAGTTTCAACCTTGGTCTAATGTGACCTTTGACTTTTTGATGTGAACCTCAGGTGAGCACAGCAGGAGCTGACCTCCTCTGACGAGCTAATTAGCGCGTACAATAACATACAAATGGCTACGGTTGGATTTGCTCGAACACATCGAATAAGGGGTGCAGTACACCCAGTGGCTCCGTGAAGTGCTCAGGTTGGGGGACAATACGAACTCTTTGATATTTTAATAACGGGCACAATTTTTCTTAGCTCAGCGACTCTCCGCGCACATCTATTGGACAATATCCGCTGCCGCTAGCTGTCTTCCAGGCCTTTTGAAACTAATTTGGTTCCATTCTCCCTGAGTGGAATGACAATAAAAGCCCTTGAAACCTTGATTGCCATGATCGTGAGGTATGTAGTTCTTGAATTGAATTGTAGCACTAAAAAACTCATTTTTTTTGAGTTGTATTTCTCAGCCTCCTTTAGTTTAGGGTACTGGTTTTCTTCTTCTGAACGCATTTGCATGAGCTTGCTCATCTGTATGTCATCTATTTGTTGTCTCTTGGAGGCGTGTTACTGATTTTGATGGTGTGATGCAACCGGTGACTTCCTTTGTATGCCTAAAGCCTGTCACAGTGTTAACTTTAACACGATTATTTGGTTGCAGAAGGCTACTTCCAGACATGATACTCTTTATCTTCACATTTGTTTGCTCCTTGTGTTCTTGTCATGTGATGTAAGTATTTAAAGAACGCAAACGGTTTTGAGTCAAAAGTTGACGTGATGTTGTTTGTGTTATGGCAGATGTTAGTTGCCGGGCTTTTTCTCGTTTCTCCCAGGTCTCGATAATTAAACAGATTCCTAACTTGTTTCTGTTTAATCCCTCTGTCATACATATTTAGTACATGATGCTAAGCCAACAAAAGATTTGGCATAAGTTCCGTCGCCAATTGAAACTTGAACAAGAAATGATTGTTTCGGTGTTTTGGGGTAAACCTGTATCCTGGGTCCTGTACATTCACGGGGAGTTGCAAGTCCTCTTGCTTTTCTGACATCTGTATGACCATTTCTGACAATTGTTACCGTTACATCATTGTGGTTTCTGATTCATAAAGATGAAATTGTTCCAAAGCTCAGTGAGTTGTCGTCACTCCATATCATGGTTCATTACCTTGACGCTGACTGGACTTCAGCTTAATCCGGCTTCAAGACGGGTACAGAAAACCACGCAATTTCATTGTTCTCATGTGATGACAGTAAAAGTCTGGAAAACTGAAGCTGGCCTTCTGCTCAGTGAAAAAAAGCAGACTGGCTGTTATGATGTATCAGTGACTTCTGGTCACTTTGATACTCAGAATGAGAGTTAAAGTTACCTAATCTAGAAAGAGGAGGCCAATATACACCTGACTGATTTTTTTTTTGTGTTAAATATAATATCCCCTCTTCTCATCAATTCAAACCCTTTCGGAGGCCACGGCTCCCGGAATAATCCGGATGACGACGCAGATTTCTTTTCACCTGCAAGTAAGACATCCTCACATGAGGGCCAGCGTGCAAGAATGTTCATGCTTTTTTTTCCCCCAGACTCCAAAATCCCACTCCCACAGGCGCCCTGTTAGTGTGGTAATCAGTTGTGTTCTATTAGGCTGAAAACAAAAGCCGCATTGCACTCAACTGAACTTGGATCTCTTCTGCGGTAATTGGCTTATTTTTCCGTGTGCCATGTATCTCATCCTCGCTCATTGCCAGTTTATAAGTAATCCAAAAAGAGAGACCGCCTCGGAGACCCCCGGACATCCACAGGAAATACTTTAAAATAAACTGTACCATATTGTATTTTGCCACTAATCTAATGTTCTCCGCTAATCACTGTGATGAGTTTGACATAAATGCTAAGGTGAAAACACTGACAGCTCAGTTCCAGTGGCTGTTAAGGCTTTTTTTTTTTTCTGGTGAGTGACTGATTGCATCATTTAACATTGGCTTTTGTGGAGCCAATTCCTGCATTATTAGGAGAACCAAGTGGACTCCAGACCTTTGTTTGCCAGCCTCTGGAGGGGCCTCATAGTTTTGTTGTCTTCAGCTCCTGACCAGCATCCAACAAACTGAGGCTCCCCTTTCTTCTTCCTTTGTGGGCAGAAGAGAATTCCTGGATGGAATCCACTTGATTGATTTAAAATGTTTTGCAGCATCGGATGCTCAACTTTCCTCAATTAGCATGTTACATAATCAATACTGTACTTCTCTCAACAAAGGGATTAGTAACATATCCCAAATAGTTTTTGATTAAGCTAGTAACCGCATTGAAAAGTACCGCATTAAAAAGAAAGTAAATAAAAGTGTGATTAAAGACAATGGCGGGAGACGATGGCTCGGACCTTCTCTCCCTGCTTCCTGTTTGGCTGGATTAGGAACATAACCTCCAGCGACATGTCCCCCCCCCCCCCCCCCCCCCCCCCCCCCCCCCCCCTTTTTTCCCCCCCCCTTTCTATACGGGACGGAGAGGGGCCTTTTTTTTTTTTTCCCCACCCCGGGGGGAAAAAATAAAAACTGTTAGGGGGGGGCGGG
>CAAKHD010008727.1:0-35302 GCA_901007705.1 Fistularia tabacaria | reverse complement strand
CCATTGGCTGGGGGTATAAAAAAAAACCCCGAGAAATAGAAATATTTCCTGGGATGAAAGGGAAACGTTTTTCTTTTTTTTTTTTTTTTTTTTAATCTGGAATTCCAGGCTTCACCAGAGCGGCTTGAGAACGACAGGAAGCGATTTTTTTTTTTTTTTTTTCCCCAAAAGTGAACAGGATGGTGCAAGGTTTGCCTCCTGAGGCTATGTGCATCAATGGGAAAGGAGATTTATGTGTAAATTCGATGTCCGGGAGAAGATTTCTAAATGACATGGGTTCAGCTCTTTGACCTCTCGTAACCCAAAACAGAGATTGACAATGAAAACTCGCTCATCATTGAACGAACAGAAATGAGGTCTATAAGGATACGTAAACTACTGCGCATATTTTCCAAATTAGCTCTGGGATTTCGCCTTCTGGGGGATGTTTTCCATGGCTGGCGTCGATGAGGGGAGGTGACTGTGGCCACTCCCATCTATCAGCCAAAATCAGTGATTCGACTTTCTTTTTCACGTTTTTTCATCGACGGTTTTACGAAATCAAACAGTTTGGAGTCATTTAATATAAATTCTGTAAACTTAAGTTTCAATAGATGGTCTGGCCTCATTAAAAGCCCCCTGATATTTCACCAAGATAACAATAATAATGCAAACCAGGGAGTGATGAAAGTGATTAAATGGACTGAAACTGGCGTTTTCTCGACTCAAATCCAAACTGCGATGCCTTTCATGGAATAATGAGAAACATAAGGGCTCAGCGAGTGCATCAGGATTTGCTGTATCTAAAGTCAATTTTGAAATACAATGGGAATAAAAGTATTTTATGGTTAAGATGGATTTGTATCATAAATATTAGCCTCCCTGTCTCTCATCTTCCCCATGCTTCCAAAACCAGGGTGAGACACTGGGTTTCTGCGGTTCGGTTGGAAAGGAAAGAATTCCTCATGGAGCTGCTCACAAACAAACTTTGAATTATTTTGCGTAGCTCGGCCATGATTTCTGAACTTGAAATCATGTAGGCGGTAAGTTTTCAATTCTATTTTGCTTGAGGTTTGGCGCACTGCTCAAGAAATACCTTTGTATTATATTCCAAGGATTAGCGCTGACTGCTGTCGGGCAGAGATCTCCTAAATTGGACAACTGACTCCAAAATCAGATGAATGCATCACATTATTGGCTGAAGGTGCAGAATTGTTGGGTGTACATCGGTCAAGGGGGGCAGGCAAAGCACTGATTGCAAGGTTATTGGTGGGGATTCAGCAGCAACCACGGCGTGCTCTGGATAACAAAGGCAAGAGTTTGGAAATAAATACTGAAAAGACAGTTATCTTCTCTGCAGCGAACCACATTGGGAGTCCTGAGTGAGATGGCAGGTCGGACAGAAGCAGCAGCAGAGAGGGATCTTTGGCAGTGGTTTGGGCCGAGAGAGACGTTCCTGGTTAGGATAGGACTTTTTGCATGGAACCCCGAGATGATCACGTTAAATGTTCTCATCTAATGTCATACGAAAGATGTTGTGGCTCTGGTTTATCAGGAGGACTGAGAAGCAGAAAAAGACATTGGATTGGAATTGTTCCTACATGAGTTACTCCGAAAAAAAAAAAAAAAAAATCCTTACAAAATTCCCGAAACCCGACTGCCTCGATTCACAATTAATCATGAGGTAATTATGTAAGACACACACGACTGCAGTGCGGCTCAGAGAGGCTTGTATCAACAGAAATAAATTGTGTTTTTAAACAGCGTGGATTAAGAGTTTTTGAACCCCGCTGTTGCTAAATCTCCTAGTAGCTCTGCGGTTAAGTGGGGTGGTCCTTTTATGACACTTGCACATACCAGATCTCCCTTCAGCAAGGCAACGAATGTACAACAGGAGTGCATTACCTCAGGCTTTTTCATTTTTCAGAAGTGATTACTGCTGGCTTCTAGCATGCTGCACACACTCTGACAGCAACGGGTCACTGTATTGGATAGCGTCTTTGCAGGAGGATTTTTGATGATTTGGAAGGTATGCAAAAGAAAAACAAAATCTACAACATGAGGATGACATAATATAATAATGCACTACGACCAGGGAAAATCAGGAGGACTGGACGATGGGTGAGAACACACTGTCTGGGAACCGCGGGGACTTGCAGAGCAGAATGAGGTCATCCAATAAATGCGATACAAACACAACAGCTAATTCAGCTGAGACAGTGGGTGTTGATACATCATTATGATCGTCAGTCCAGGCTCTTATTTTATTGTTACTACACATTGTTTTCAAGAAACAGCTGCATTACTGGCCACGAACAGGTCGTATTTTACCGTTGCAATGCTAAGTTTTACTGCCACAGTCCACAGCTTGAGCACATATAGTGGGTCTTTTGCAACAGGGGCCTAAGGAGAAGAGTCCCGGTATAAACTCTGCAACACGATTTAGCCCATTTTACCAATAACTTGGGGCACTTATCGAGCATATGGAAGCATTATGTGAAAAAATATTTGGGGTTTCCAGCAAAGACCCAAGTGAAAATACAACGGGAGGAATGAAATGTGAAATAAAAATGAAGCAATAAATTCAGAACCCAAACGTGGGGTTTAGGAAAAGGTCATGGGTCCCATTTCACACATGACTTTGGTGATGGGCATCGGCGAGGATCTGTGCTGATGAGATTTACGAGAACGTATTACATTTCATATAACGTCTAATAACATAAGGCTGGGTTTGTGTGTGTGTGGGGGGGTTTATATGTGCATGCATGTGCATACTGGCAAAGGAAGGGCTTGCCTGTTGAAATGTGTGTATGTGCATACTTGAAATTCATTGTGTTTTGCCGAGCTTTTCCCTGGGTGGACCCTGCTTGTCTGGCAGAGATGATGAATATTGTTCCTTTAAAAACAGTGAAAGCCAACACTACCATCTCCGACTGCCCACAGTTCAAACCCCTAAAGATGAGTATTGTTTACATGAGGTCTAGCTTTTATTGTTGTCATCGGCTTTCCACAGTGGGATATGTCGGCTCGGAATTACTTTCGGGTGCCAGGGCCAAATGATAGTCTCCGCATGTCCAAAAAACACTTTTCAAATTATGACCGTGGTCAACGTCTTTTAAACTTCACTCGTGTCAAGTTGCATTTTTTTTTTTTGAGCGGTCAGCCCGTCTCCACCCTGGCGTTCGGTGGGGCCGACACTTTGAGTAAAGCAGGTGCCGTCCCGAGCGAGGCAGGTGTCTTTGGAGCTTCACGGCAGAAAAAGAAGCTGCCAGAGGGCAGGGATTGAAAAGTATTTTCGCCTGCTTTTCCTACGCATTTCTACTTCCTGTCTGAAAATAGCTAAGCATAAAGGGATTTTTGGGGGACTGACGTGTCCAAATATTCTCATCAGCAAACTGCAGCTGTCAGACTACGTTAGAGTCACCCTCTCTCTCCAAACACATGTGTCCTGCTACATTAAGCTCCAAATCTATCCATGGGCTTTTTCAGACCAATGCCTGTCCTCGCTTGTTTTAACCTGTCCGCAGATGTCCACTGTTAATTAATGTTAGTTTGAAGGCGGGGCAAGGCTGCAGGAAGGGGGGGGTTGCGGCAAGTTCCTCTGGCTAAGTCAATAATGTCGTATCCTTAAGCTACTGTCTGAAAAATTGAGAGTAGCTCAGAAGCCAGGCTTTGAACTGTAGGTCATACAGGGAAACTCAAAAACCATGATAAATGCCCCAATATGTGTCAGATGAAAGGCTAAGAAGGGATGTCTTCACCCAGTGAGTGACTTTATCAGTATTATCCCCCCCATTTTTTGGAATAATTAAGCTTACGCTTTAAGTGATGAGTAGGCGAAACAACAACGCTCAAAGTAAATCTAAAAGTGAAACCCATTTTTGTTATCCAGAAAAAGAACTTCCTGGCGAAAGATTCAAAGAATATAAAAAATCAGTTTACAAGTTCTAGTTTCAATATGAAATCATATTTTAAGACTAAATAAAATCAACAGTTTTTCATGCTGGTTTTTCAAGGTTAATCTCAAATACTTTGTCACAATGCAAAACCCTTCCAAGCTTCAAACCGTCACCTTCTTAAAATAATTAATGCACTTTTTGACAATGTTTTTTTTTTTTTTGCCTAAATCAGCTCCTTATTCAACATATGGCTCAGTTTTTTGTGTTTTCTGAATAACTTTTAATACCAATTTTTCTGAAAAAATGACTTACATAATTTTCAGAAGGCAATGATATCCTCTAGATGAGCTAGAAGACCCATTCTGTGATGATAAAGGCCTTTGTGGCAGAGAGTGATCTATTTTTCCCCTCAAATATTCCTTGAATTGAATCCCAACGAGCTGTTTAGGTTCGTCTCTCCTGTAGTGGCTGTAGGGCACAAACAACGGTTTGAAGTTTGGCCAGGGCAAACTCTGAAACAACACATTAGAAATAAGTACTGTCCCGTTTCTGCAGCTGTCTTGTTCCGCTCCTTTTGGAGTAATTGTTTCAAAAACCAGGAGCAGACAAGACTCCAGGAGAGCTTTGCACTGAAATCTGAGCAATGATATCCATCAAAGAGAGGAAAAGGACGACAATGACTGATTTAGTGATTTTTTTTTTTTTTTTTTCCCACCAATTTAATTATATTAACCAAATAATTAGAAAATATTTTTTCTTTCCTAATATGAGCATTTATTTTTCTTTCTTTCTTTCTTTTTTGTAGTGGACAATCTTGCTTTGTCAAAGTAGGACAAGAGTTGAATTGAGGACATTGGTCATGGCTGCGTTCAACTTGATGGACCCACCAACAGATGACACGATGCACTGAAAACATAATGTATGAACCCGGGATCAGTTCACGCAAGGTTTGTTTCGTGAGAAATGATCCTGTCATGTTGTTTTTTTTCCTGGCTGCAACTTCCCTCATTTGTCTCGAGTGACAAGTCGGACTGTTAACAGTGACGCACAAAGGAAGTGGAAGGCATCAAACCAGTATTTGCAGGCTAAACCGCAACACGTGCAAAATAGCTTTTTCTTCTTTTCATTGAGTGACGGTTATTTCACTCGTTCTGGGATCGGTGAAGCCCGAGTGCTGTTAGCTGGTTTTCATTCATTCGTTCATTATCTGCTGGAGTTGTCACTGGCTGAGGGCCATCCAACCATGCACTCTGTCATTCACACGTCTGGCCAAATTTAGGGCACCAGTGAACCTCCTGTATGTTTTGGGATTGTGGTAGGAAGCTGGAGAACCCGGAGAGAACCCCCGGAGACACAGGGAGAAAATGGCAACCCGAAGCAAAAAGCCCCCCCCCGTCGGAGTTCAACCGGGGACCTCCTTGCTGTGAGGGGGAAACGCTGACAACTTCGCCACCGCAGCTCTTAGCTGATTTTCTTAAATCTTCATCCTGAAAACATTTGATTGTCCTCAATACAAAAGGACTCAAACCTGGGAGGCAAGCAGTGACTAGCATCATCATTTAACCCTCTGACATCACATGGAGTGGTAGTTCCAAAAGTTACACAGGAGACGTGTTCTATAGATTTTGTGTCCTGTGATTTACTTTGGCCCTTGAAGGAAGTAATAAAAAGCTCCCCACCCCTGCTCTACATCAAATGTACTTCACATTTGCACAGTTTAGCATTATTAAGTGTGAGTCACTGCCTCTCCTGCACTGCAGTTCCTGAATGGAACTTTGGATTAGTACAAAGTTCAGGGCAGGTCAAGTGACAGATATACCCTACTCGAAAGATCTTTGAGTCTCCAGTGTTCCGAAGGTCCCATCCTCCTCCCTCTCCCCCTCCCTGCTCTTTCCCAGGTCGTCCAATGACTCCCAGATGTCTCATGCTGGCTTGGCAGAGTCAGTGTTGGCTAGGAGTGCATGGTTAAGGGACACACTGAGAGAAACAGGAAAAAAAAAATCAAGAAATCCAGAAAGAATCAAAAGCTCTTGCCAAAATGGGATACCTCTTACTGTCTCATGCTGACATTTTATGGTTTATCTGTTTCAGCTAGGTCCAAATGCTACTCACAATACCCTATTGCAAACAGGCACCAGTGATGTTTACCTCTCAAGGCTTTCAGTTTTGGTTAATATCACATGGACTAACATCTCCAATGAGGACCACACAGTGGTGGTATTTGTGCAAATGTATGTGAGCTGTTTTTACTTTCCTTTAGTGAGAAATTAGGTATTTGTGCCTCTCCCAGAAAACCTGCATCACAGTCATTACCCAGGGCGCCATGCTCAGCTTAGTACTCAAGCCTTGTTTGCAAATCCTACAATGGCATGGGCCGTGGTATTCTACTTCTAATCTAGCGTTAAAAAAAATGTGTCTGGGAAAGGCTGCGCCTGAAGGTTGCAGTGGCCGGCAGCTGCCCCCTGGTCAGCGCAGTTCTGGTGATTCACTGAATAAGCAGTGGGAGATTATATGCTCCTCGGTGTTTCTAGAGCACCGGGCATCAGCGAATCCCTTTTTGTGTTTCTGGTCTGGGGCTTGCAACTTAGCTAAAAGAGCAAACAGAACCAAACACAAAAACCGGGAGGGGAGCAGCTGCAGTCGGTGGGACTTATTGAAACCAGAATTTCTCAAAGAGAGAGAAAGAAATAGATGCGCTTGTTTCCATTATGGGTCCTATGGTCTGCAAATGTGTATCCAAACTGATTTGAAAGTGCTGCTGCCTCTCCGATGGACCTGTTTACAGCTCATCCAGGTTGCTCTCATTATAGATGCTGCTGGTTAGCAGCCGCCTTCATCATGTCCATGTTGTGTGTGGTAGCCTTCACACCCGTTTCTATTTCGGTGTATGCTTCGCACGGACGCTTTGCCATCGATGCAGACGGTGTGAGCGTTGCCCTACGGATAATTCGGGCTAAAACTTAGCAAGAACTTTCAAAGAAAAGATTGACCAATAGCTTTGAGCATACGTGCTGGCAGTCCACCTTGCCTCACGATTAATTACCATCTTCAGGTACAAGTCAAGCAACATCATTCGTAAAAGGCATCGGGTTTGAAGCTACACCTGTCATCGGGATAACCTGGGTTGTTTGGTGCAGAAGAACGAATCGGACTTTTGATGACGAGTAACATGTAACAGTGGTGAGGCGGGTTCGGCGTCACCGTGCAAACACTATAGCAAGCGTGGCCTTGTTTGCACAGAGGAATTGCTCAGGGAAAAAAAAAGGCTGAGAATAGAAAATCTAGACCGAAGTCCAGTATTTAAAGTTGATAGATATTTATATATTTGTAATTTCATTTTAAGCTTTCCCACTTGAGAAAAGTAGCAGATGCTGGTGGGTGTTGTTTTTTTAAATCCAGTAAGTAAGAGGTAATAGTGTTTCAGTTTCCCACTGTTGTCCTTCCCTGGAGACTGCCTGCTTCCAGAGCCGTGTCACATTGACTTTACCTCCTCAAGCATGATCTGCCTCACCTTTGCGTCACATAAAACTGTACAGCGTGCACACTCTTTTATGTGGTTAGCCGACGTCCCAGGTGCCTTTGTCTCAGACACACATTTAAATTTGTCCTTTGGGGATGAGATCTAGTCCATATTTCATGAGGCACTGATGGTTTTTTTCCATCAGACATAAAACAGCAGCCCGACTCCATCACGGCCTATAGAAGTTGGGAGACCGAAAATGGAATGTGCAGATAAGCAATGGGTTGCGAACATTTTAGCCCCAGACCAGGAGGAACAACACAACAAACACTAACCTTGGAGGTGGCTGAGCAAACCAATTCAGATGCATCCGTATTTTACAGCTCTAAGATATAAATCTAAATGTTTTTGTAACACTAAACATTTAACCTGTTTTCTACATTTATTGACATCGTTTCCCAACCCCTCGAGTGGATCTCATGACCCCTCAGGGGGTACTTAACCCATTTAGGGGAAACCCTGCTTTAAGGGAGGGGACCCTCAAAGCAGCATTATCCTCAGCAGCAACAGCATCCGCTCTCATGGTTAGCACAGACGAGAGCTTTTCGATCAAATGCTTCAATCTGATCATTTTGTTGTGTAGCCGTCGCCTCGGCTACTCTTGCACTGACAAAGGGAAACAAAGATTTCAGCCATCCCTTTGATTTCTCTTTGTTTGTTTATCAATGAATCTTGCGAGTCGTGAGAAACTGCAATTATCACCACAAGTGCATTAAGAGTTTTGCACGTCTTTCTGCTGGAGTAACATTGTGCAGAAGCAGACACTCAGAGACACTCACAGTTTGGGGTCAAGTGAGAAGTTACGCAAGGAATCCCTCCAAGAGACTGAAACCTGTTTATTTAGAAATACAGAGGAGTAATGATGATACACATTACGGCTGTTTTTAATACACATTAAATTGCACCGAAAGCCAGTGTAGTTATTGTCTCATCTTGATATTTGTCTCAAGCTGCCAATATAACACTTTTTTTTCCACATTGTTCTCGATGCCCAATTGAATAAAGCTGAAAGTTATGCAAACCAGAGTTTTTATGTGGATATTTTCCATCTTAAGAAACCATTAAAAACTACCAGCCCTCGTTATTTGGAAACATAATTGTTGTCAGTTTTAATGCAGTCGAGCAGTGAGCGAATGTTTTGCGAGAAATGGAAAGTTCTCGTGCCTCTGGGGTTTCGTCACCTCGCAAACTGATTCCTCCTTATTTGTTGTTGTCTCAGTCCTAGTTAATGTCTTTATTTTGTACTTATTGTCCTTTTAATGCCTTTTGATACCTGTCCTCTTGCTCCTTGCTACTGTGGCACTTGAATTTCCCCAAGGGGAATGAATAAAGTATTAACTTATCTTAAACCCGGGGCCAAGCGATGACTGATCTTTGACCGATCACAGGATATGATTGATCACCTTGTAGTTTCAAAAATCAGCCAAAAGTAAGAATAACCTTAGCCATCAGCTCTTATAGCCGTTGCAATACTCTATGGTATGTAATAAGTTCGGAAACTATGGATGAAAACTTTTTATTTTGGATGTCATCTTGATGTATTACATGTTACTGAATCCGGGCAATTCTGTGGCATGAGTCATTTGTCTTTAAATAATGTATTTTCATATTTCCAAAGATGAAATATGATCAAACATGTATACACAGGCATGCATATCTATATAAGGGAGAGAGAGCTCAAAATCAGGTGCAGGAAAAGAAAAGTCACATCAACGCCGATACATCAGAAACAGTGCAGTTGTTGTTTCAGTTGAGGCAATAAAAGGAAACACAAACAAGGAGAAGGAACGCAGAAGATGTACAGATTCCTGAGATCACATGTTGCTGTAAGCAGCGGCTGCATGTGTGAAAGAGCTCTTTGTCTGCAGCCCCAGGTTTCTTGGGTTCAGCTAATCAAATGGATTAGAGACAGCTTTGAAAGTCCGCCCACTGGAATTGGCCATCCGCAGAAAAACAAACACACTCTAGTGGCTGCAGCCGTCCGCTTTCACCTACGTACCTGTTTGTGTTTGTGCATGTGTGAGTCTGCATATCAACACGGCCGACCACATTTGGCCTCTTGCTCTTCGGCCCCTTTGTGAGAGCTATGATCTATCCGATCCAGTCTTTCGGTCTGACCTCCCGAAAGCACATCGGCAAGCATGTTATTTATATTACGACATCTGTTCAATTCCTTTTCATGAGAGCGAAGACAGCAGTGACGGATAGGTGCATTATGCTGTTTCTTTACTGCCCAAACACACTGACCAGTGCTTCATTCCAATGTGTGCTTGTATCAGTTTCTGGCATTTAGTCGTAGCCAGATCTAATTATTCTCCTTTGCTTCTGATGATTCAAGTGCTTCATCAGTTTGTATAGTGATGTCAAAGCAAATCAGCGTTATAATGTGCAGCTTAAGCAAGCCCACACAACGGAGTTTACTGTCTTGGGTCCCGGGTGTTCAAGCTGTGGTACATACCGTATGATTGAGTGGCTACTCCGTCGCTCACCTCGATGAGTGTCAGGGTCGCGGGAAAAACCCCCCCCCGTCCATGTTGTAGAATCTTTGATTCCAAAATGAGGTTCCTTAGAGGGAAAAAAAAAATTGAAATACCATTTTTTTTTCCCAGTTTCAGCTGGTCAAAAGTCAGATATCACTTATTTTTCTCGTGTAAAATGATGCTGATTTATTTATTTTTCTCGAAAAACCACCTGTGTGATCGATTTCCGTTTTGCTTAAGAGCATCTTGCCTTTTCCTATCATTTTCAAACACACCAGTGAATTACAGTGGTAATTCCATGCCCAGATCATTTCTACTCCGATAAACATTTTTGATTGTGGATGGATTGAGATTATTTTAGGGGAGCTGGAAAAATGCTGTGGGGTTGGCCCCAACGATACATGAAGTCAAGAGGCCAGTGAATGATAACCTACGATGGAAAAATGTTCAGCTTATCAGTGAGGATGCAGACTTTTCACACTCCTTGTGATCCAGAGGTTTGATTACTTAGCCCTTGAGGTCTTACCACTTGATCTTCTCCATATGCATGCATGTTTGTATTTCCTTCTCACTGTGTGGAAGAGTTTCCACTGAGTGTTTTTTTAGGGGAGGAAAAGGTCAGATTGCGCCGGTCCGATGAAGAACTCACCCTTGTCTTTCACACAATTGCAAATGTTCTTGTCCTTTCCGCTAATCTCTGGGGTGCCTTTGCATGTCGGACACCCTCAGACGTACAGCTCGTGCATGCAAGAACCCACAGTAACCCTAACACATACATAAACACCACTCAACACCCTCGGTTCCCAGGTGGTGGGCTTACAGCCTGGATGTTAAAGTAGGGAGGACCCTCGAAAAACAAAACAAAACAAAGAAATTGAGTGATACATACTACACATGATATTGGACACTCGCGTGCAAACACATACATCGGATGGAAGGTGACCTCTTATCTTATTGCAAGAGAGTCTTTCATACCAACCAGCCACTGGGGTTCCAAACACAACAATAGCACTTTTTCCACGAAGATTACTCTTCGATTACTGTTATTTATTTTACTAGGATTAAAACCATTGAGAAAGGACCCTTTAAAGATAGCTTTGCAGCGCTAACATAGCCAGAAACTGCAAAACAACGGCGAGTGTTTGATGTGGCTTCACAGCGCGTTGTTTGGCCTGCAACCTGATGTCATCGCCGCAAAGGTTGAACAAACTCTGTCTCTCCAATGTGGTGATCTTTTGAGGATGTTACTGACTACCATGTCTGCGTCGAATCAGCTAGCCTTACGTAATGCCATGATTTATAGTTGATTGCTACTCTGTTTTGCTGCCATCTTTATTTCCAGTACGTGACGCAAGACTGCAATAATGAAATCCTGCAAGGACCAGAAGATAACATTTTCACTTAGCACTTTCTGTCTCATTGCTGATCACTGGATGTGGCAACACAATATGTAGCCCCCCTTCCCTCCCTGACGTTTTTATCGTAACTCGTAGGTGTATCTGGTCGGCACATGTGAGTATTTGTTGACGAGGGTTTGTCTACACAGCTTACTTTCATGACGTCTGTCAACCCGACCAAGTGCTCAGGGCAGAGGCAGGGCTAACCACATAAACCGACCCAAACGTTCGCGTCTCGGCTTCGGCCTTTCTGGAGACAATATAAACTTTGTGGGTTTAAAGTGCAGTTTCCTATTATTTTAAGACTTTTATATAAGGAGACAACGCTTAATGCAAAACAAGAAGAGCACAAAGATTAAATGTACCCCCAACTGTCGTAGAGAATAAATGCAACCCCTCAAGGTCACTGTAATGGTCGAATTTTCTGAAATAGGAAATTTAATAGCCATCGAGTGATGGTTGACGTTTAAGCGTCACACTTTTAGCGTAATTGTATATGTGCGGATCGACAATAATTTACCTAAAATTCAGCGAGTGTGGGATGCGAGCATGTTTTCACATGAATTGAAACGGCTAAAAAGCACTCAATTATGTAAAAAGCAACACACAATGAGCTCATAAAAGCACAAACGCCCCGAGCTTACCCAGTGTACATACATTCACTTCGACACAGACGCAAACTGCGCTCGGTGCCAGACAGTTTATGTAGAGCTTTTCGGGGGCTTTGCAGGCGCCAGATCGGACAATTTGCTCCGAGTGAAGTAATCTGTCGAGACATCCAGAGATCGTGACGCGGTCCTACGGGTAAGAATCCAGAGTAGTGAAGTATTATAAATGCTGACACACTTAAACCTATTTGCCCGAATTCATAGTGGTTTCTATTAAACCTTCTATAGTTTCCCCTTAGTCATCTCACTAACTCGCTTCCTTCTGATTTTCATCCACACTTGAAGCCCGTGCCACAGTTCTCAGTTACCCCTCGCTTCAGCTGCTGCTATCAAGGTCACTAATCTAGAGGAGGTTCTCAACTATCGGTCTACTGCTCCTCATACTACCAATCAGACTAGTAAATCTTTTTCTCTGGCCAACGTTCCGCTGGTCCCTTTGGCTCCCCGGGCCTCCATCTGGCCAACTGGCATGGCTAAAGGAACCGAACAGCTGGGATCCTTGACCAACTGTAATAGAGTGAACCACTTACCATCATCAACAGCCCATCAAAGAAAAGAGTTTTCCATTTCAGACCCGGCGGAAATGTCTCCAGGTTCCCATCCACTACTCCAATTGATGCTTCACACTTGGACATGAAGCGGCGCTTTTTTTTTTTTTTTTTTTTTTTGTTTTCAAATCCTTGACTTTCTGCAAGTACTCCGTTAAATGAAGGGTTTAGACGCATCCACTTTCTGTCTGTCACATCCCTATACCTTGCGATTTAGACTCCAGGGAATTTTACATTATTTAGATCCATTAAAGTTTTGAATGAGACGTGGTTTTCCGCCCCCTTTTGAGTCCTCCAAGTGCATTCTTTCTCCTTCGAATTTAAGTACGCAGCATGATAAAAATGGAATTCCTAAACGCCAGCGGTTTGAGCAGGGACACCAAACTCCCCTGCAGATTAGTGATGTTTGCAACATTCTTGTATTTGTATTTGTTGAATTTAGCCGGGGAAGAACAGGCAGAACTGGTCCAACGCTGCTTGCTTCATCTGTCGATTAAACAATGAGTTTAGGGGTTTGAATGGGGATTTCTCATGCTTACATTCTTTAAAAGCTCTTTCAAATCGATGCGGGACCATGAGAGAGGAATGAGTAGCGGATGTCAATGCGCTGTGTATTTGTCAATCTCGCACTGAGGTGTCGGTTATTTTTGACATCGCAGACCCAAGTAGAGCAATTTGCAGCACGTTTTGCGGTTAGTTTATTTTCAATTGCCGTAATAAGTCGACTTTGTGAGTCCGCCAAAGCTTCGCATGCGCCAGCGCGGTGTAGATTTGGTGGACATGACACGCAAACTTTATTTGGCATTTAAGTTTTTTTGAAAGGGATTTCTGTGGATGCAGTATTCGCTTTCCCTCGCTGAGGTTTGCATTCTTCCTCCTGTGGAAGGTGCACCTCCGACTGGACCGCGGGCTTGGATGATATTTGTATGCTACGGTGTCAAAACATGCAATCAGAGACAATGCAAAAAAATCTTTGCAATTTAGCCGTTGCATCTGAACAAAGCCGACAAAGCGGTGCGATACGGCTATTGTTGCTGCACTGTCACCGAACATACTCGCCCAATCAACGGTTGAGCCTTATGCGTTCCTTTCTTTCCTCTATTCTTGCCATTTGTAATTTGCTTTCGTATTTTGCAAGAAAAAATTTAGTTTATGTTGATCGAAGTTACAGCGGTTTTCCAGGGCGCCGCCATCTTCATGTCACATGACTGTTTGTTCCCTTTTTTTAATGGTAAGAAATGTACACAGCAAATCGGAAAATTAAGAAACGAACCCTCATCTTCCTTGTAAGAATGTTGTATAATTGAAAACCCCCCAGAAATAATCTCAATTATCTTACTGGAGAAATGTTTTTTTTTTGGTGTTTTTTTTTTACAGTGATTCTATTGTCTTCCTGCGGAAGGAGTAACTGAATACCTTATTGGCACTTTAGACTTTCCATTGGTGTTTTGAAATTAAATCAGACTCAAATTTTTTTTTAAATAAAAACTCATTCAAGCAAAAAGCCGGTAAAGAATTGCGCTGATGCTGTGGCCACACCTAAAGCTCTGTTTCCAATCATGCAAAATATATTTTCCCATAAAAAAAACCAAAAAAACGGAAAAAAAACCTGAATGAAGACCTCATTAAATTCAGCGGGAGAACACTCCCATCATCTCCTTTGGCGGCGATCTAGCATAAACACAGTTATTCATACATATTATCTCATCCTACATACATGAGGTTTACATATTTGTCTTTAATGGTCACAAATTGGAAGAGGGCATAAACGGGGTGACTCCGGGCCCCTGTTTGGCATGTCTAGAGGCCCCTCTGTGCAGACAAGCAGACTCCTGCTTTTGTGAGAGAGCCTGACGGTCAGCGTCTGAATGTTGACCCTATGTGCTGATGGTAAACATGAGCCAAATGCCAAAGAGACAAACACAAAACAAGGGAAGACCACCTATATGTTGTCTCGGTAATGAGAGTTTTGCCTTTACTCGAACTCTCTTACTTTGTCCTCTTGAACGCACGGCATTTTGAAATGTTGAGGGAGAATCCAGCACCGGATTCAGCGCGCCGCAGCTCATGGAAATCCGACTCCGACATGTCAACATGTTTATTAAGGAACGCTTGACAACAACATTCACTTTATTTCTGAGTGTAGCGGCACAAAGTTACACTCAGATTGAACACGGTCACACGATGATTGACGCCTGCGTCCATAAGACCCCGCGCAGCTGCTTCGGTAGTTAATGGTCCATGGCTCCACCTTGCATTCTCTCTCTCTCATTCAAAAACACCCAGTCGTAGCCAGTCATAGCCAGCAAACCAAATCCTTGTAGTGAGCTAGTATATGGCAAGGCTTTAGTTTTGGCCCAAACGAGCCCTTTGTTTTCCAACCGGCAACAGTGATTCACGTAACTCTGGATCTGTGACCAGACTACTGGCATACGGATTTGCACTGATCGATGAAAGCGAGCGCTCTCTATATTTCAGCGTTCGGCTGTAGCCAACACTAATCCTGTAAGCCCTAGTAGATAATATCACTTTACTTCAAAAAATCCCATGCCGCCAAATTAGATCTGTCTGCTCAGATCCAGAAGCCAAGAAGTGGTCGTCAGGAGTCGCTGTATTACAGATATATTTTTTAATAGCGTTGTTTATCCACAGGTATTTCAGAGAAAACCATTTTTGCCTCATTCCCAGTTTTTGTCTTTCCCACTTATCGATCTCTATTCAGAACATTTTGGCCGTCTCTTGCCTTTCCCTGTTCATCCCCCTGTTTTCTCGCCTGCTGTTTTAGGGCTTCTGCTGTTTCTTTGTCTTTATGAGATCAACTGTAAATTCCCGGGCGTGTCTTAGCTGTCTGGCAAGCATGGCCCTGGCGCACCTTGTCCACTTTATGCTTTGCCCGTGAAACCTGGCCGTCCATTCTGAGGTGATAATTATTAAGCGCGGCTAATGAAAGGCATGGTGATTTAGGGGAAGAAACCCCAGCCCTGTTTCTGTGGATTTCATGTGAAGGGCATTACCTTTTGGAGTACAATACTTCAAACATTTAATTAATGGAAAAAGGAAAAAAGAAAATGTGTTTGTGCAAAACCCAGGTTCGGGGAAGGGAAAGTCTGCAGCGGTGACACCAATGTTGACCAAATAAAGGCTCAGAAACACGATCACAGAGACACGAAGACTGAAGAAAACTTCATTTCTGCTTATCCAGGTTATGCTGTAAGGGGATAATGAGCCTTACATAAGTGGCACCAGAGTGCAGAGGTGAGTGTTTTGGCTAGATCGCAAGCTCATCCCCCTCAGGTTGGGTTTCTCCATTTGAGCATTTGCATGTATTTGTGGCCCCGGCTGCATTAACACGTGAGCAGCCGTGAACTGCAACGAGGAAATGCTGCCGAATAGAACCAGACATGATGACTGAGAAAATGGAATAATATAGCCGGCGAGAGTGCGTGTTTGCGATACGCTGGCCAACGGAGACTCTTTAGACATCTGTTAATAATTTTGCAGATGTGTGTTGGGGACATTTGAGGGGGTTAGTTTCTCTATAAAAACAGAAGCCGCTTTGTGCTTTGTCTAATTTAGGTGCATTATGTACTTTTTGTTCCCCAGAAGCTCTAATTGGGGGTCTCACAGCCCTCACCGATGTGTCACCAGATTAACAGCGGACATGCTGATGGTGGCATGCAAGTCTGCTTTCTCAATTCTTTACGCGTGCTCTTAAGTGACGATATTTAGTAACGGCAGTTTTTTTCTTTTTCAGATTTATGCTATAACCTGTAAAAGATGCATTTGAACTTTAAGGTTTGAAAATAAGTCATCCTCAGAAGTTGCAACCTTCGGGAACACGCACATTTTTAGCGAGGGCTTCACATGTTAGCATTACCACAATGCCATGATCAGAGCTAAGGCGGTGGAAGAGGCTGCATTCCTCCGCCGTTGGACTGAAAACTGCCTTTCCTTTGCCACATGATCCGGAGAGAAAGCAAAAGCACGGATTAAAGAGGTATAGACAGAGAGGCGATGAGTGCGTTGTAAGGTGAAGACAGAGGATGGCGGTGGGAGGGGATGAGAAGCTTCGGCCCGTAATGAGACTGAGCAGTCGAAGGGTTGACGGCTTTGGGACTGATAACTTGATATGCATCGCCGATCCCCGTCCGCTCTGGGCCCATACACACTCGCCACCCCATTCTGATTCCGGCATTCAAAGGCACTTTCCCACTGGGAAGGTCAAAGACCCGTTCGGAGAGCATTTTGTTGCTATTTTGTGTTTCGCTGCGAACAGAAAGAATGGGCATTTGCCTGTGCAGCCCCTCTGTCTCCTTGCGTAAGCTCTGATAGTTCCCTGTAGAGTTGTCACTGCGACACACACTCACACACACACACACACACACACACACACACACACACACACGCAAACGTACACACAGGCTTCGATGGTTGTCTAGACAGTGGCCGTTTGTGTGTCCGTACGAAACACTCGACACACTGTTTTCTTAGAAACAAGTTAATTATCAGGTGAATTGTAGCTGTTGACGTCACCGAAAATGATCCACACCCAATTACGGCAAACGCGATGGTGTTTTCAGAATAAGCTCAATATTTTTCAGGCTGTCAGTGTATGTGCATGTAAACCTGATTGAATGTGCATTTTACGTGTGGTAATGTTTTCCTTTCTATGTCATTCACAGGTGCAGGCAACAACATGACCCGCCGTTGTGAACGGGCCGGGTCGGATATCAAGAGAGGCAGGAGGGACTTTGGTGAGGGAGCGGCCGGGTCTCAGCGGTAGGAGGAGTTGTATCTCAGAATTAATCCACACGGAATCGACTTAGTATAAATTGTTCATTGTTCAGCCTCCCGTCAAACTTTTCAGGCAACATAGGCACGCGGCGAGACGTTTGCACGGGTCTGAGTTGTGTCCAGTTTCGTGCACACTCGTCACTGTGCAGTGCTGTTTCTGCTCCGTGCAGCGTCGCTGGTTGGTGTCGGTGCTGTGACAAAACTTGTGGCTACATCTTCCAAGAACAGGTATTCTCATGATGAGGTGGTGTGATAATGTGGCGCTGGGAAAAAACAAACAAACAACAGATACCCCTGCTCAGCCGTTTCCTGCCTGAAAGGCCGTATTCGAAAGTGTAGCGTAGCCCTGGGGCGAGAATCAAAATGACATAATCTTCTCTCAGCTACAGTTTTCTCTCAAGTATTGCGGGGTTTTCATTGTGCAGACTATCAGATAGGTCGGGTCTCTTGTGGCTTTGGGACTGGCACCAGAAAAGTGATTGGGCATGACGCTGGAGGCTTTATTTTAGTGGACAGAAATACATCCAGCTCCAAGGACTGTGGCCAGGAAATGCGGCACAATGACCCATTAATCCCGAAACGGAATGTGCCAAATTAATGCCAGCTAAAACGGTCTGGTGTTCATCATGGCATACATTTTATGTGACTGTTGCTTGACAGCATTTCTTTGCTGTTGCTGCCGATTCCACCGTGGGGCTCATATCCGTAGATTATGAGAGCCGAGGACTCTGATTGCAATCTGTGCTTAGCCTGAAACGCGTGTTAGCCTGCTGTAGACGTAAACAAAGCTGCTGTAACCTGAGCCACGACATTCGCCAGACATCGATGATGTCACTTCCCAAACCACGGTTCTTTGCCGCAAAAAGTCTCCCCCTTTTTTTTTTTTCTTTTCTCACACCTCTGTCTCAATTCTTGTCCTAATTGTGGTGAGGACATTCAGAAGCAAAGGCCGCTGACAAACAGGACCGCGGCCTTTGGTTTCCTTGTCGCAATTTTATACCTAATTGTTCGCCACACGTGTGACAAATAATGCCCGATGCCACAACGGACAGAAATCCAATGCTCACAGATTTATGAGCTCCAGAGAAGCTCTTGGCCTCTATTTATAGAAACCTTTTATGAGACCTGGCTCTGGGGAGTGGAAAGTGACTGAATCAAGTAGCAATACAGACCAAGGCACGTGCGATCATTAAATATAGCGGCCCCGGGGAATGGGAGTCAGGTGTGTGCAGCAACAGGTTGTCCTGTGTGCCTGGGCATTTGTAAGCTTGTATGGAGAAGGGATTAGTCCATTTTTGGTCGGCTCTTTTGGTCATGATGACGATAATTTGGAGATAACGGCTAATGTCTTTCAACGTTTCCTCGGCTCTTGCTGCTTTTTCCTGTTAACACCTGGACTTTAAAATCAGCATGATCATTTGATGTGACCTTGTTGACATAAAAGTTTGACCACTTTTAGGATGTAGACCTTGGTGCTCCTTCGCACACCAAGAGCATTATTATCATAATCATTATTATTCCATTTCATTTTGCAAACCAAAAAATGGCAAAAGGCCCATGGAGTTTCAGTAAAAACATCCTATGTGCAGTATTATTTCTTCTCCTCTTTATTTCTGTAGGCACAGAGAGACTTAGATGAATCAACTGATAACAGCACACAGCAACAGCAGCTCAGCCAGCAGTCCGTCATTTTTTTTCGTCAGCAGCCCTGGCAGATTGTCTGAATTAGCAAAGTATTTTCATTGAACGAAAATTGTACATTAAGAATGAATAGTTTTGTTCTCCCGGGAGTTTGGCAGATTCTTCATAACTCACCTAATACAAAATAAATAGCAGATATGAATCAAACAAAAAGTGATCCGAAACACACCTTCAGCTTTTGAGGATTTGTGAGATGATTCCACTTTCAAGTGTGTTTGTGTACAGAAACGTGAAGTCTGCATTAATTGCACCTTTCAAACATTGTAAGAACGAACGCCTGTCGCCACAGCATTGATGTATATTTGTCTCTAATTTCATGAAACACTATGCAATTCCTGGTTTGTCTCAACCAACACGTGTGCTGTCACGTAGTTTTGAGGCAGGTGAACACAAACGCAGCGGCCGGGCAGAAACCCTGACTTGGCTTGAATCAGAGCCTGAACACAAAGAGTCAATTCGCAGAGCCAGAGGCAGGAGGTGAAAAAGAAACATCACAAACTCTATTCAGGATCAAACAGCGACTTAAACAGCAGACGGATTTTAAAATGCAAAACCAAACAAAGATTCGGAAAAGGCGCACGTGCTGTAAATATCCGACGTGTGAAGACGATGAACGGACAGAAATTAAAACAAGCGGGAACAGAAGGAGAGCAAGAATAGCATTAACATGCACAAGGCATAATCCGCTCAAAGTAAAACATAAACGACACATCATACAAAAATAAATCAACTGTCCAAAATGTCAAAAAACAGTAACACCGTGATGTGAATAATAAAGTCCCAAAGAGCGCACGAACAGCTTCAGTGCTCCATCTGTCTGAAGTTTAAGCATCTTAATGTCCAGACGGTCACTTCTGCCATGACCAAAAAGATCAGATCACAGCTGCTAATCCAAGGCTGGGGCAGGAGTCGCAGCCTGAAGCGGTTTTGGAGTGGAAAGGCGGAGGGTTTGAAGTTGCTCTGTCTTCTTTCTTTTCCTCGGGTCCAGCAGGGTTGCAGGCCAGATGATCTGGCATATGCTTGGCAATCCAACCCACATGAGCTCCACTTGTCTTAATATTTGCTGTGGATGACTCACAGGAAATTAAGAGTGTGGGGCTTCCTCATAGAGATCAAACTCGAAGACACAATTTAACCATTTTAATTCAAAAACACCATAGAAAAACATCTATGGGTGACAAAGTACTTATGTATGTATGTATGGATGGATGGATGGATGGATGGATGAATAACTTCATTAAGCTCCAGGGGGGAAATTAAATTGCCATGGCAACCAGGTAGATCATAAAACAATAAAATAAGAAAAAAAGTAAACAAAAAGAAAAATTGTAATCCCCCAAAAATATTCGGTGCTCCAAATCATTTCAACTTAATGAGGAGTCTCACGTTTGGATTCGTGGCTCAGAAAACAGCCAAAGTAGGCATCCATTTTTCATTCATTCAATATCTATACCGCCTATCCTGCATGCAGGGTCACCTATTCCAGCTGTCATTGGCCGAGGTTCACCCTGGACCGCTTGCCAGTCCATCACAAGACCACACAAGTGACATAAAACCATCTACTCTGTCATTCCCATTTCAGGGTCTCTGAGCTACCTCCTGCATGTTGTTGGCTAGCGGGGGGGAGATACGGGGATCCCGGGGAACACGCAAACTCAACACAGGAAGGCCCCCATTGTCGGAATAGAACCGGAGACCTCCTCGCAGTGAGGCGGAAGCATCCATTATTTCCTGTGAATTCTAAAGTAATACATGAAACTCATAAATACGGCAGCCTGCCGAACTTTCTTTTTTAACAATGCGTTTGGATTCGTTTCCCACGGGGGTAGTAGCGAGTCTCAAAAATAGGAAGTGATTACAGGCAGTAATGCCATTTCCACCGGAGTGAAAAATCATTGCGGTCCTAGATCACGATGTAGTAAATCCTTCCTCTCGGCCCGTTGCTCTTGCCAAAAAGCTTTTTTTTTTTTTTTTTCCCCTTCTCCGTCTCTGTCAGCAACATTAATAAATCCTAAACTCAACCCAGCAGCTGAAACGGTTAAATTCCACGGACGTGCATCCACTGCAATTTCTGTGCAACGGGGAAAGTAACGCTAAGTCTTTTAACAATGAACAGAGATGAAACTCTCGCAAGGGCACGGTATCATCCAACCACACGCCAAGAAGAAGTTGGATTTTTGCACGTGTAAAAGAATCTGAAAGGACATATTAACACTCATCAGTGAAGGTGTGCACGTTCATCTTGGGCCATATCAATTATACCCAGTCAGCTTCTGTTTTAATATGCAACAGTTGAGTTTCTCTAGTGATGCGAGTATTTTGTAGTGGAGCCTTTAAACCACTCCTTTGCTTCAAGGCAGCACAAAGGGAGATCATTCCCGGGGGACGTTGATCAAATTGACGAACCACCAATGACAGATGCAATAAAACAGCCTGTTCCATCATCGGTTGATGAACCAGTTTAACTCGTCACCATGACGCCCTGCGGGAGACGCACTCTCCGCGATAGCATCAACAGTGGCATGGCAACTGTTCCTGAGGCCCCTTCCTTGAACGGGCTTTGCTCCGTGTGATCCCTTGTTCAGCTCGAGGGTCACTGCTGCTACAAGTTGCCGTTTGAATAAGCTTCAGGTGGCTTGAATTAAGAGCGTGGATCCGAGAAGATTCGCCGAGGCGCATTTTCAAAATTCCCAGTGCTGTAAATTACAGTCGTGGGGTAGTTCGGTCAGACAGGAGTGAATGTATGCTTACTATTATCTTTATGCTACGTAGTTACGCTGCCTGCGTGTTGACATGAACCCGACTTTAGGAAGAAACCCAAGTCGCGTCTTTTACCAGGAGTTAAATGGTGGAAAATTGGAAAACTGCATCATCCTTTGATGACTTTTGCTTTTGTTTCCCTTTGTTCCATTCAATTCTTTCTGCCACGCTAACGGGCTAACGGGCTAACGGGCTAACGGGCTAACGGGCAATCCTGAGCTCTACCCAATGTTTTTTTTATCATGAGAAACACCTCACGTCGATATGATGCAAAAATGATTTCGTCGGTAGTTTTTTAACCGGCTCAAATTTTTAACTTTAGCCAATGCCAAGTGTCGGATATGATTGATGACTTCACCTTTGTGTTGCCCACCGCGTTCGACAGTGTTCTCGTGGCGATGGAAGAGCGGTATCGGTATCTATCATCTGACCCTGCGCAGGAATGTGAGACAGCCTGCTGTGCTTTGCCAGCTGGGTTCGATTCTACTTGATTTAAGTCAAGTGTGTGTGTGTGTGTGTGTGTGTGTGTGTGTGTGTGAGCGCCAAAGGTGTTAAATTTTGCTTCTGTGAGAATCGGTTAAATTCATTTCAAGAAAAGACCGTCGACATCAGCGATTAAAGCTCTCTCCTTTTTGGGAGACTGAAAAAATTGGTTGGGTGTTTGTCTTTGTGACTGAAACACCAAGGGCCTTTTCACCCGAGTGAGTCCGGAGAAACCAGTTGGCACCGGTCCGGTCATTGACGCTGTGAAAAAGTGAAAGCTTATTGTGACTCCTGGCGCTCGGTCTTATTGTAAAAGACTGGATTTGGACCGCGTCCGAGTTTTCCAGGAGGGTGGCGACACCAGCAACCATCACAGTAAAGCACTACAGACTCAGCTTGGAACAAAGGAGCCAGGCTTTGGCTAAAAAAGCGCTACTCTGGTTGACTTCAAGAATCAAATTCCTCCAATAGCATATAGTGGTGAGAGAGGAAAGGAGCGGGTGTGTGTGAGTCGGTAGGTTTGTTAGAATAAAGAGCCATGATTACTGTCAGTGTAATTCATTTGGGGTTGGGGTGGAGGGGGTCGGGTGGGGTGGGAGGGATTGACAGGATTGAGGAATGAGACCTGACAAGTTTCCTGGCAGATGAGTGATATTGAAGGATACGTACAGGGAAAGGCAGTAAAGATTTTAGTATTGTGAGGTGAAGACCTTTTCAAGTGTTGACCTCAAGTCGGCTATTAACAATCCTTCGCCGTGTGTGTTTGTGTGTGTCTGTGTGTGGGAAAACCATACACTTCCATTTGAACAAGTGAGGCCAAACAAAAGTCTACACCTTTGCAAGCAGCCCACAAAGTTGTAACCGGGCCGGGCTCATTCCTGTTGTGTTCGCCGCTGCCACGGGGAAGAAAACAAACACAAGAGCACAGGGCCACTATTGTGTCCTCCAGCCTTGGCTGTAGATAAGATAAGGATTATATGCGTTGTTATCGCCATAGAACAACTCGGGCCTATTTGTTTGATTGATTTATTTCCGTTTTGCTGTGATAACATAAGCTGAAATGACACGCGAGACTTGAATAACAGTAGCAGATGCTTGGAATACCTTTCTCTCAATGCATAGCAGCAATGAGGGGAGGGAAAATATCACGACCAAGACCTCCTTTGTCACGGTTTAACGTCACTAGTCTTAAACTTGATGAACCCTGGTGGGCTAACGCTGTTGAAGACTGTCTCCCTTCTACGTGGTGTCTCTCAATTGAAAGAACTCTTTTTGGAGAAGGAGCCATAAAAGATGTCTTCTGAAAAAAAGAGGACGCTGTGCATGCATTACTTGAAAATATGTTTCAAAAGAGTCACCATCTCTTTTGATGCTGGTCATACTGGGATAAAACCTCAGACATAATGTTCTCATCATCATTATAAGTACTCGTTTTACCATGAAGTCAATATAAACAGAGATAATGGATCTTATTGTTTCATAGAAGCAGTTTTATGATTTCAACCTTTTGATTATTGGCAAGAAACCCTAAACAATGTCAAAAGCAAAAATATTGTGAACCAAACTGACAGAGCTGTGGCAAAATTCTATTTAAAGAAACAAGACTCTTCCATGAGAATCAAATTTTGCCAATTTGTCAAATCAAATGCTGGGGATTCAGTTGATTAACTAACAGTCTTTTAACTAAATCAAATCACTGAACATTGTTTTTTTATTATTTCAATCAATTCTGATTATCACATTTATGCCTTTACAATATGCATAATGGAACAATTTCAAACATAAATCACAGTGTTCTGTAATATATCTATTGCACACTTATCTATGTACGTTATATGTGTGTGTGTGTGTGTGTGTGTGTTTATCTGATATGATCTGATATAAGAAATAACCGATATCGATACCGCGTTTTGTGGACATACACAAGACCTAAAATATTAATATTGATTAACATGAAAACAAACCACAGTCCTCTATTACATTCATGACTGTGAATTTTGATCTATTCATTTTTTCAAATTCAGAAATGAAAAAGTTAAAGTGGGCCGGAGCCGATCCCAGCTGTCACCGGACGAGAGGCGCGGCCACCCTGGACCGGTCAACAAACACTCACAGGGACACTTACAGAGATATACAACCATTCACTCTGTCATTCACACGTCCGGGCAATTTTAAGGTCTCCAATGAACATCGATCATGTTTTTGGACGGTGGGAGGAAACCCGAGAACCTCAGAGAAAAACCCACGCAAACACTGGGAGAACACAGATTCTCTGTCAGAATCAAGCCAGGGACCTTCTAGCTGTGAAGCAAAAGCACAAACCACCGCGCCACCCATAACCAGCATCGGTATCAACTGATCTAAGCTTGCGGTGCAATGAGAAACCCACAATGTTTGATATGTACACAAGGAGGTCCTGATAGAGGTGGCAAATGTTCATGTTTGACAGTACGATTGCCGATGTGATTTTGCAGGCCAAAAAATCAAATAAAAAATGTGTGGTCACACATTATTCATTTTAAGTCATTATGCCTGGAATGAAACATTGGGTTCAGCTCCTGGGATTTATTTCCCCTTTGTCCTGGATGTGTTGGACCATTTTACCAGCAAAATAAAGAGAGATTTAGGGAAAACCGGCCTGCCATCAGTTTGGAGTAACAACTGTCAGCAGGGGCTTCTGCACCTAGGAGGGGTTTGAGTGAGGGTGGTGTCAGAAGAACAGGAAATTGCACCGGGAGACATTGAAGTGTACCATATTTTACGTCAGGAGCTCTGTGAGCCCATAATGGTTCGAAATTCCGAAAATGAATGGTCCATAGACTCATCTCTATGCAATTGCCATATGCTGTGCTGTAGATGTGCGCAGAATGTGTCTTGCAGCATGTGGCGTATAAACATGATAATCGGTTTCCATAACAATAGAGTCTGATTTCCCTGTCGTAATAGCTGTGGCTGTATCAGCTCTTAAGCATGCTGGCATTCTCTGAACTACAGATGGCAGCTTAATTGAATAAAAACTACTGGACTGTGACCACAAAAATGTTTTTGCACCAATTTTTTTTCCAGTGTGAAGCCGCTTGACAGATGCACTTCCAGATGAAAAGGCACCTTGTAATCTGGAAGCCCGGTCGGTGTTGCTGATGGGAGAGCATCTTTCAAGTCTGCGAACGCAGCTGTTTTTCCTTCAGTCCAGAGGACAAAAGCACCTCATAACTTAAGAGTCCGGTGCTGTATTACCATAAATCTGGGTCTTCAGTAATTGGTCATCCCCGGAAAGAACACATTTGCAGCTTAGTGTGTGATGGATACATTTCCAACAGGAGGCAGGCAGATTTTTGACTCTTCAAGATGAAGCCAGAGTGATTCGCTAAGAGTTGACATAATTGCAGTTTAAAAAGCCACGTTGTACGACCTTTCTCTACCAAACAGTGCTGTGAAGGATAGTCCTTTAGCAAGTCCTCTACCTAGCCTCTGTTCAGCCAGCAGAAGATTCTCCGTGATCAGAAGCTTGCGGGCTTCCACCAAAGAGCAGCAGGATATCAAAGCGCCCTCTTTCCTACCAGACTGTTAGTACAGCATATCTGTATATCACTATCAGCATATTTCATGTGCAATTATCAATAAACGGAAACTAGATCTTCAGGCGGAGCGCAAATCAACAGCCGCACAGTGTTTAGATGTTTGGGTCATGAAGCCCAAATGAATTAGCAGAAGCTCCTAATTCAATAGCAGTAATTACTTTAAAGTCCCGTACAAAGCGTCCCCTTTGTTGGTTAGCCTCAGGCAGGAGGGGTATGATGTGTGGACATGCAGGTAGACTGGCTGCAGTTCACTAGTCCTTTTGGCAAACCCTCATACACTCGTCCTAGACAGGTCCCCTTGGGGAAATCCCCCTTTGCCATCTTAGGTGCCATTTAATTTCCTTTATACATCCTTCCTTATGGGGTGGCTGTGGCGCAGTTGGTAGGGCAGGCTTCCTTCCAAGCCCAAGGTTGATTCGTGGCTCCTCTTGTCTGAACATCCAGTTAGCGTCTTGCGTGGCAGCTCCGCCGCCATCGACGTGTGAGCGTGCGCGTGGATGGGTGAATATAATTCAAGGTAAAGCGCTATGAACGCGTAATGTAACTGGTGACCATTGACCGGTTTTTTGTATTTTTGGGTCAAAAAGAATTTAATCTGATTAAAAATGCATCTTTGAGAAATGTTGAGTTTTTGTTCATTGCGTTTAATGAAAGTTCCAGTGTGAAAATAAGTCCTGGTCTAAATACTTAATGCATCACTGCACCATCCGCAGCCACAGGAAGTCATTGTGACGAATGAAGTTGCTTCAAGTCAATGCTACATGGTGTTGTCTGCTCCTTTATTTGCATGGTTTATCAGGGTCCTCCTGGGCTGATTCCTGCTTGCTATGACATGTAGCGAAGTCTGGGGTTCTCTTCAGTACTGCTTACAAGGCTAGTTATTTTTTTTGAGGCCAAAGATAAAGCTTGTTTCATGTGCACATGGTCTTTCGTATGATGCTCTCTGATTTTCGGGATGCTGACGTCTCGGTTGACGATATCTTGGTTGACGAATAAGATATTTATTCATTTTGATCAGTTCAACTGCTGACTTTAGATGTAAAAGAAAATACATTAGATACATATGTTGAGCTTTTGGTTCGCCCAGTTCTCCAGTCATTGCAGTTTGTCAGGAAATTAAAAATGTATATCAGTGATACTGCAAATAAAAAACTTTTATTCAATGCAGCGTCATGAATTCGGTTGGAGATTTTCAAATTCCAATTCAGGTGAAGCCGTGGATTCTAAGCCTCCATGCCGTCTCAGTTATTTTCTTCGACCTACTCTCTCTTGAAGCCCGGAAGATGATTCTCTCCCTTATCTGTTTAGGTACCTGGATTAAGGATTTCAACAAGTACTGATCGTATGTGTACTCCTTTTCAATGATTGTATTCCCCATTTACTGTGAATCCAAACTGAAGTGAACCCAACAAAGCCTTCAATTTGATTCCTACGTTTTTAGGCTGCTTTGGACGTGTCCAACCTGCTCATCAGGAGATATTACGACTTCAGTATCTTTGGCGGTAACTTTGCAGTCTCCCCACTGAAACATCATCATCAAACCTCCTCCTCCCTGGGTCCCCTACAGTTGGACATGCCCGGAACACCTCTGACGTCCAGGAGCCATCAGTACGAGATGGCCAAACCACCCCAAGCCGTTCCTTTCATTAAGGAGGCGCAGAAGCTGTATGTTGAAGTCCCCCTCAGTGTTAGGCTCCCTCCCCTCCCCCTGAGGCGTAGGCCACCCAGCCCCTGGAGGAAAACCTACCACCAGCCACAAGTATTTGAGACCTTAATCTGTCCGTCACATGTAGAATAATTCAACATGTTCTCTATCTAAGCGGTCATTGGCCAAAATCACCCTTCAATATTAAGGATCAGCTGTCAATCCATGCAAAAACATTTGAGAAATATAATAAGATTTACGCCAAAGCAGGAGCCACAAGTTAAACACAACGCTTTCTAGTTTCTCTGATATTTGCGATACATGTTACTGGTCAGGAGAGTTTTGTCCAGAGTGTTTTTTTTTTTTTTCCCCTCTTATGCAATAGTGCTACAAAGCCTCTCTCACACTGCCACATGCTGCAAAGCAGACTCTTATGTTTGGTATTTTTATTTCAATGGGGATAATTCTTAAGGAATTCTTTTGTTTCCCCAGATGTTTTAGGGAAATGGTCTCACATCTTGAGAGGTTTCGAAGCAACACACATGGTTTCCAGGTCCAAGTCACAGAACTAGATGTCCAATTATTACACACCTTGGCACTTGCATTTTTTAAACAGAGAGGGTCACATTTGCTAGTAGCTTTCGTCTCACTGATCAGCATGTAAATGAACCGAGAGAAAAAAAATAGCGAAATAAAAGACTTGGCCAATTGCGGAACATATATTTGATTTAAATTCAGATTCTGTAACTTCAGCAATGCTTAGATTTTTGTTTTTTGTCTCACATCCAAACCTTTTTTTTATTTTTTTTTTTATTTTAATGAAACAAATTAGTAAATAAACCGATTTAAAGAAGAACTCTTGTATGAGAAAGGGTGAGATGTAAAACCAAAGAGGTGAAAGCTGACATTCCAGTCTTACATCGATGTGCTTTTCGACATCAGTGAAATGTTTAAACTGGTGTCTGACTTCAATAATCAGATCCTAAACCACCGCGCTCACAAGTGCGCCTCCGCTTTGTAGTATCCGTCATTCATTACGGTTTATTGCCATTAAAACTTTTAAAGAAACGGGGAATGCCTTTTTGCGGCACTAAGTTCTTTTCTCTCTGGCGGATTTTGTCCATGTGCGTCTGTTTATGTCTCCATCTGCGTGCTCATAAGCCTGTGTTTGTACTCGGTAATGTGGGTGCATGCCCATCACCGAGATGGGCGAACCTGTGCAATTGCGTCATTGGCAGAGAACAGAGCACCTCTGGCCAGTAAACTAGCCTTTAATTACTTTGCAACTGAGAACACACTGCCGAGGAAACAAGGCCTCATTGTTAGTGTGTGTTCATCTCAACACACCTCATATTTCTGCAGACCACTGCCCCCGCCGTCTCTGTAGTATGAACAATAAAACACGAAGCAATTAAAGCAAAGTGTTTTCATGCAGGGCCACATTCAGACACTCTTAACGTTTGCGTCTCCACTTCTATACGCTGATGTATTCCAACAGCAGGTCAAGTTTCAGTACATTACATTGCTTTAGCACCGGGGATTAGTGTGAAGTCAGTTAGCTTGCTGGAGGATAAAGTACAACATTGGGCTTCTGTGTTTCAAACTGAAAAATCCGCGCATGATAAGGCATTACAAATGAGTGAGATAGAAATGTATGTGTGTGTGTGTGTGTGTGTGTGTGTGCGTGTGTGTATGTCATGATAGATCGGCTTTGGGTGGTGGTGGTGGTGGTCTTGCTGTGATTTAAACCAGATGTAGGTCTATCGTACCCGATGGAGGGAGAATGCTGCCTGTGTGTGTGTGTGTGTGTGTGTGTGTGTGTGTGTGTGTGATGGTGCGCGTAGAGCGCCAGCATTGATTACAGATTCAATGTAATTTTGTGTTGCACCAACCACATTTGGCACAGCATGGATACTTGGCTTGCTGGAATGAGCTCATACTTTATATGACTGCCCCATAAATCATGCATACTGCGTACAGCCAGCGCTGCCAAAGAGTTCAAAGGTTGGAGAATACTGGTATTATATTGGCCATTTGGTTATTTCAACTACCAATAGCTTGTGACTCTATGTATCCCAGTGGATATAGAGATTAAGATGCAGGCATCTCATCTTGATGAGATTAAATCCAAAACCCAAAAGGGCCACTTTGATAGAACAAAGCAAAGTACCATGCAAAAGAAAAAACAAAAAAAAGGGAGGGGGGCTGGGATTTAATTCAACAAGTGCTGAATGAACTATTATTGCCTGCAGAATTTCAGATTCAGTAATGTCTGATCGACTTAAGTGTCCTGGACATTGGGATCATCTGTTAAACAGCTTCGGTGGTACCGACTGTATAAAAGGTTATCAGTGTGTTTATATGCGAGATATATGGCAGGTCGAAAAGAATGTTGGTGTACACCCACCCGAAGCCCAGCCCACTCATGGCAGTGACTGTCAGATGGCAAGATGATTTTAACTTGTTAAATAAAGAACTACTAAGACATGACGGGTGTGCGAGGGGGGTGCGGGGGGGGACTCGTGAAAACAGAGATAGGGTCGAGTGAGCACCATCATGTGGAATGGATTAAGCTGCATGTAAAGACGGAGTTTGCTTAGTGCATGTATGGCTATATTTGCGTTTACATTGAGACTTAATCACTCTCCTCGGGAAGAGATCCGGCCGAGCACCAGCTGCGCTCTGGCCATTCTTTTAATGAGCCTCTCAGACCACAGTGCAAAATAGCCCGCGTGGAGAAACACGTAGCGCAGTTGCTGGGATAACGCTTTTGCCCCTGTTTATTTTCTGCAAACCACAGCTACACGTACACTCCACTGGACCAGGGGGCAGCAGCGCGTCCCATCATTACCTTGCACCGTTACACTTTTTCTCCTTTAACCAATGTTGAACGGAATGCTGTGTATACTCTATATCGTGGATTGTTTGGAAGCAATCTGGAGGAAAAGCTGCAGTGTAGTTGTTCCATCCATCCGTCCATCCATCGTCTACCGCTTATCCGGGATGCGGTCACGGGGGCAGCAACCAAAGCAGAGAGGCGCCGACTTCTCTGTGCAGTTTATTTTTTATTTTCTATTTTTTATTTATTTCTTTTATTAATAATTCCAGTCTGTTTTTTTTTTTTTTTAAACAACCAACAGTGTTGGGTTTACTTTATATGCAAGTCAAGAGATGGGCTTTGTGGGAAGAAGTAAACAGAAAACAGGACACATACGTGAATTGAATGCAGCTTGTCAGCCCGGCTGTAAAGTCAAGCAAAAGTTTATGCCAGGAAATTTTTCCTTTTGGAGAAACCCTTTCTGGAAAAATGTGTTTCTGGTCTTCTGTAAGTTTATATTTAAACCATTAAATGTTTCTTACAGCAAATTCATAGCTGCGTTTAAACAGCTATGAAAATCCCCATCTTTTGACCGACGACAGTGATTATTAGATGTCAATGTTGTATGTCAATAACATGAATCATTATTTTGACAGTTTGTCTTCATGTTTTGTTCCAATATTCCATGTTTGCGAAGCTCGCAGGTCTGGGATGCAGAAAAATGAAATGACCGGTGAACCGCAATGCCTGAATCAACTAAAACTTGCAATGAGCCTCCATACAGCCCCCAAACCCTGGGCATTATTTCTCATACGTATGTCCACTGCCACAATTTCCAGATTTTGAATGGAAGTTGTTGCTCTAAACTCAACTGCAGTTCCAAGCGATGGGTAGTGAGTAAACCTCCAATATTTGCGATCCAGTTTTTGTTGCCTTCAAATAACCATGTGCCCATGTCATCTTATCATTACTGCACACACAGCTGGTTTTTTGTGTTATTTATTTGGGTATTACACATGCTGATGATGCTGATCAACACCACACGCCATTATCTTTGAAAAAAACAAAACAAAACCCTGGCGTGTCACTTGAGAAGTATTTCCAAGGCTACATGCCTTGTTTTCCTCTGCATTATCACCCTTTGTCACGCTAATTCTGTCTCCAATTTTGATCTCAATTTGATCGCAAATTATCAACGCAGAAATCATCCAGGAAATTCCTGATCCACTGATTCACTCAGCGTTGTAATTAATGAAGTTGAGACACCGTGTCTCTGCATAAACTGAGTATGACTGAGCGGCGCTTATCTCTTTTGCCATTGGCGGATCATTTTAGGTATTTAATAAGTACCGGTTTTACCAACAATGTTACAATGGTTTTGGGCGGAAGATCCACAGACCTGATAGTGGCCAGCAGACCGTCCACAGCAATCCGCAAAATCTCCCTGAGGTGAAACAGATGTGATGCAAACAATACTTTCTCATATTGCGATTGTTTTTGGTCACGAGCGTTATTGCAGGACGGCGCAGCCGAACACATTTTCTCTTAGCTCACCCGCGTTTGCAAATGAGCCAAAAGCGCATGCAGCAGGAATGCTGGGTAACACAACGATTACGTTTGTGTGAGAATGCAGCACCGACACCTGTCCGGTGCACAGTGTTGTGCCAGCGTAGGAAATGGGCCCCTTGACAGCCATGAGTTGTCCGATGGAACTGTTGATGCAACTGGAAGATGGAAAAAGTGCCTGTTGTGTGTCTGTGTTTACAGCCCGAAATCCCATTCCCTTCCCACACCTTCGTCTTTATGCGTCCCGTCCCCCCCTGCTCTTATTGAGGGAAAAAAAGGAGCTGTTTCCACGACTGGAGGCCCCTTTGAACCCTGTGAAGATCCACCGTTTTCCCCACCTCTTCGGCGTCTGCCGTAGCTTTGTCCGCAAAAACAACCCGACTTCACCAAAATGATTGATGCAAAACTAAGGACTTGTTTTTTTTCAATCAGAAAAATATTAATGGTAATATGTTTTGAAGAATTTACGTTGCTTTTTAGTAAAACAAAACGCCCCGCCTGACTCGTACAGGGTGGACCACCAGCATATCGTTTGTGCCTGCAGACTGCAGAGTTGGTCATTTATTATATACGGTCTGTCTTCAACTGCTGTCGACGCGGGCCTGAATTTACGAGCGTCACAAATAGATTTTATGGTGGAAGTGATTGAGGGTCACGCTGCCAACGAATAACACAACAACTGGCTTGATTGCAAGTAGGACTTTTTTTTTGTACATATATTCCGGTCGTTTTACATCGAAAGCAAAACATTTGGATTTGACTTAAAACCGCTTGAATCGTCACCCGGAAGGTCTCTGGTTGGATTCCGACAGGGGGGGCCTTTATGTGAGGAATCTCCACGTTTTCCCCCTTAGGTTCGCCAGACATACAGATGCGTGAATGAGAGAGTGAAAAGTTGTGTGTCTCTACGTGTGGCCCTGTTATCCACCCCGTCTCTTGCCCATCGACAGGCTCCGGCCCCATGACCCTGATTGCAGAATGAGCAGTATCGATAATGAATGAGTGGACGAATCCATGAATGAATATGGAGACATCTGCTCTGTTCTGCACTGACAGTCCTATTAGGGAAAATCCAAGTCCTGGTTCTTGTTTAGCTTCTAATATCATAACTATGAGACGGGTACAAGAGTCATCCACCCACCCACACCCACCCACACACACCCACACACACACACACACACACACACACACACACACACACACACACACACACACACCACCACCACACCGCCTCCACTAACTGTCCCTTACTTTCCCCTTTCAGAGAGAGAATAGCTGTCCTCAGATCTGCAGTGCACTGATGTCTCCTACACCGTAAGTAAGGGGGGGAACCAGAGCGCAATCAATCAATCAATCTGAAAAGGATGCAACACCCTGAGTTCAAGCCTTTTGGAGATGACAAAGTTCCAGCGTGTGATATGTGACATTACGCTGCTGCTTTTTGTGTCCGAGTGTCAGTCGTTGTGAAGGCCGGTAAGACTTTGTGTTGTCAAATACACACTGAATTTTATCTCTCAATGTCAAATTGCCGGGTAGAAAACAGTAGGGGGAACAGAATTCTTATCTCAAACTACTCGCAGATGTACAGCGAATGGAGTATAAATACTGCAGACTGAAATGTCTGGTCCACATGAAATGCAGAGGAGCAAAAAAGGGATCAGATCGAGGGCTGTAAGATATATAACTTTCTTGTGTCAGTGTTTAATTGTTTCAACCACATGACATGCAGAACACGGTGACTCCTTCAGTCTCTGTGTCACTTTTTATTTGAAGTGGTTTGGTTGGATTAACTGCTCATTAATGAGGTAAATTCAATTTAACCGTCTCAGTTGTAGCCCATAAAGCAACAGAAGAGATCCTCTCCCGTTTGCATCTGGACAGGGGCGCGGGGATAGACATCTGTTTGAATACGCGCCAGTCGCTTCTATGAGAAAAAAAAATAAAAAATCTCGCCGCAGCGCCGCCTGCCAGAGTAGACAAAAAAATTTTTTCGAAGTAGTTTCCTTCTCACTGTCTCCTCGCTTTTGTGACGTGACAGTTTCTGGGGCGGCGGGATGAAACGCTTTAACAGTTTCACACACTGTAGATCTGAAGGCCTGTGAGGCAAGAACTTTAAAAAGGGAACCACATTGGGGTGAATATGATCCCGCGCTGCAGTGCATACCATGGAAGGAGATAAAAGGATATAAAAACGGCATAACTCAAAAATGCTTTGCAATGACTTTTGGAAAGAGTTTTGTTCATCATCTTATCAACTTGAGAACACTTTGTATGATACATCAACCGTGTCCATGTGTGTTTTTGGATTTTCCATGTGCCCCACGGTCTGGAATGTATTTGGTTACTTCTCCGCTCTTGAGATGTGTCTAACGTGGCGTGTTTTTCTTTCGCACCGACCTGTAAATGAAGAGCAAACAGAGAGCGGTCCGCACAAAGGTGACGAGGACCCGGCAAACCAACTGTTCAAACAAAAAGGCCGTTCTGGACACCTGCCTCTCGGGTCACACATGCTGCTGCTTCGCGCTCTCAAGTCCCAAGTCATCGTCGAGGGCGTCGTTTACTCTGCTCACCCCGGCTTGACTCTTGGTTGCGAGGATGGCCTGCGTGGCGCGGAAGTCCCTCAACCGTGTTCCAAAAAACAGGATCCAAACTCTTGATTTAAAAAAAAAAAGGAGGTTCGATTCATTGGAAAAAGTCAAGTCATTCATTTTCTACACCGCTCTTCCTGCTGCAGCCTGGCCCAGCTGTCATTGGGCGAGAGGCAGGATTCACCCCGGACCGGTCGCCAGTCGATCGCAAGGCCGCGTCCAGCCTGGAATCATGCAACCATTCACAAGTTATATAGAGGTGTACGACTATTCACGTTATATAGAGAAAGCCTACCATCCACCCTGCCATTTACACATCTTGGCAATTTATGGTCTCCAGTGAAGCTCATGCATGTTTTTGGACTGTGGGAGGAAACCAGAGAACCTGGAGGAAACCCACGCAGACCCGGGGAGAGCATGGAGTCTCCAACTGTCTGACTTGAACCAGGAACTTTCTTGCTGTGAGGCTGCAGCGCTAACCGCGATCAAGTCATTGAGTGATTTCTATCATATTGAGTCCTCTGTCTGTGTCAGAAGAAGCAGCTGGGCCTCAACTGGTTTTCATCACCTGACCGGGGGGTCGCTCAGCCCCGTCAGCGCTTTCTATCCCCCAATTACAGAGCCCACATGAGCCAGTTCAACCGCGTCGTATATTCTCGCCTTGCTATAACAACCCCAACAAAAAAATCGAGGAGAACATTTCAGAAAACGTCAAACTCCGACGCTTCAACCACCAGTTCCTCCGTCTGCATCTACTTCTGTCCCAGCGTCCACAGAACGTGGATTCTAGTCAAAGCCCCCCCCCCCCCCCCAAAAAAAACCCCCCCCCCTTTCTTATTCCCTGTTTAATCAGCTCAAACACACTGATTCCTTCC
>CAAKHD010008723.1:62660-82574 GCA_901007705.1 Fistularia tabacaria | reverse complement strand
TATAAATGAGAGGGTGAATAGATGTTTGTCTCTACAGGACGTATAAATGAGAGGGTGAATAGATGTTTGTCTCTATGGGACGTATAAATGAGAGGGTGAATAGATGTTTGTCTCTCTTGGACGTATAAATGAGAGGGTGAATAGATGTTTGTCTCTATAGGACGTATAAATGAGAGGGTGAATAGATGTTTGTCTCTATAGGACGTATAAATGAGAGGGTGAATAGATGTTTGTCTCTATAGGACGTATAAATGAGAGGGTGAATAGATGTTTGTCTCTATGGGACGTATAAATGAGAGGGTGAATAGATGTTTGTCTCTATGGGACGTTTAAATGAGAGGGTGAATAGATGTTTGTCTCTCTTGGACGTATAAATGAGAGGGTGAATAGATGTTTGTCTCTATTGGACGTATAAATGAGAGGGTGAATAGATGTTTGTCTCTCTAGGACGTATAAATGAGAGGGTGAATAGATTTTTGTCTCTATTTGACGGGAGAATGAGGGGGTGAATGATATCCTGAACGAGTGAACGAGTGACTGAATGACTGCGTGTCTCTTTAAAAGTTGTGAATGAGCGTGCATGAGTACATTTGAGGGGATGAATGAGAGTGAATGGCTGAATGTTTCTACATGAATGAGAGGGTGAGTGATTGTCTCGATAGGACGTATAAATGTAAGGGTGAATAGATGTTTGTCCCTATAGGACGTGCAAATATGAGAGTGACCCGGTGTTTTTATATGAAGGGCGAATGAAGGAGTGAACGTTCGTATGTCGCATCTTTATGACGTGAACGGGAGTGAATGACTGCATGAGTGAATGACAGTGTGTTTCCATATGACTTGTGAATTAGAGGGTGAGCGTTTGAATGTCTATATTTGAAAAAACAGTGTACAGAGTGCAGGATGCAAAGTACAGGATGTGAATGAGTGAATACTTACAAAGTCAGACAAAAAAAAAAGAACCCACTGCCGTGACTCCTCCTTATCGTTTTAGATTTACTGACATTTCATCGACGAGTGCGTGGGATCAGCGAGGAAGCGCGTCCTGTTCCGCCCACTCCACACCGAGACTCACAGAGCAAACAAATCTTTCTATGGCTCCCCGAAGAGGTATTATCCTCACCTGTGGGAGCCACTCAGCAACACTCCACGGCCACGGAGCAAACATTCAACATTTGTCGCTGCATTTTGATTTATTCTCTTTTAGCCCCCCCGACAGACCTTGCATCTTCGGCCTTTTCACGGAAGAAAAGAAAAAAGAAAAAAAAAAAAAAAAAAAACAGCTCCCGGGACGTCGTTTCAGGTGTACCTTTAACAGCTGCTGAGTCACAGCACGAATCAGGAAAGGGCCTCCAAATGTGGTGCGGAGAGCGCTGATCCCCTCCCGTGGGAAAGTTTTCTGTTGTTTTTTGAAACATTTAACCGCGGTAGTCCTGTTCCCGACCGAACGCCGTGAATCTTCGCCACCGGAAGGCGACCGGCGCGGCTCCTAATTGTTCTACCGGAGCACAAATAAAAAAAAAAAAAAAAAAAGGAAATCAAACATCGCTCGGCTTCGCCCTCCTTCATAATGGCGGCGTCGGAGCTGGTTACCGTCTCCTCCTGAGCTTCCCGTTGGTGAGCCGCTCCTTACGTCCTCCTACACGAGAACATCGTGTTTTGTTAATGATTTTTGTACGAGAACGGCGTTTTACGAAGCGGTCACTGCAGTCAATCCATCATCGGCGCGTAGCTCTCGCGCCGCCACGACGCGGGTGTAGGAGTTTTCCTTTGAGAATAGATGAGCGGCGCGAGGGGAAACTCATCGACCGCGAATTGCGATCTTGATACAGTCAATACAAGCGGTGTGGGCGGAGCCTGTCTGATCAGCACGGATGCATCATGCGGCCGATTGTAGAACTGGAATTAACCCAAAGGCGTTTAAGGTTTATATTTTTTTCATCCGGCCAAACCGCGTCGCCGAGGTATAAAAAGGAAAATGCCGTGTAAATAATTGATGGGGCAGAAGATAGGAGTGCATTAAAACAGCTAATTGAAGTGCAACAGTCATGTAAACATTCAGTTCACAAGGTTCCCCCCGATACTTTTTTTTCGCTGCTCTTTGTCTCCGAGTCTGTCTGCCCCACCAACACCACCCCCGCCCCCTCTATGCGCAAACTCTCTCTAATACACTGCAGCAGTTGTAAGTCTTACATCACCCCGCTCTCATCATTTTGGAGGTCGGTGGAGAATATTGAACAGTCACTTACCCTCATATTGACATGACTGTAGCGAAAGCAGGGGATACTTGATATGCATTTCTTTTTCTCGTTTCTTGGCTTTTTTCTTTTTTATTCCACGTCTGGCATACGTGCAGCTACAGTGGGGAGGGAGAGTGGGGAGGGAGGGAACGCACGAGGAGGTGGAGGAGTTCGGGTACTGGAGCTAATATGGTTTGCACATTTCGGCGTTGTAAAAGCAACTTGTCGTATATCCTTTGCAGCCGTCTCGCTGTCTGTGCGGGTGAAGATGGACAGTTTTCGCACACAACAAACCATCCTGAGTCATCAGGAGACGTTTCTGCAGTGGAGATCTATGTGTCTGGAATTCAAAATACCACTGTTCCCCGCACACATTGATTTTTTTTCCCCCCGCGCTGTAAGAACGCTATTGACGCGGGGAGAAAGACGGACGGACGCGTGGCGAGGACAGACGCGCAGATTCTGACATTTCAGACGGCTCCTGTAATACCCTCCGGTACGTCCTGTCATCCGATAACACGCCGGCTGCGCCCGGGATGACGTACCGTTACGCAACGGTAAACAAATTACGAAGGGGAACGTACAGGCCGCGCACACGTAGCTTAACCGCAACATGCTATCAAATAACAGAAAATGATGAGTTCGTGAGTCGTAACAGGATGCGGAAAGGAGGGCATCCAGTCAAACGCCTAAACACCAGACCTCCCCACTGCCTGGTTTCATCAGATTCTATCATTCTGAGCCACGTGGTGCATAAATCCAGACTTTGCGGGGTAAAGATACGATGTGCGCCGCTCCAACAAACGGCGGGCAGTTCCTCACGTGTGAGGACAATCATACGTCGGAGCTTATTAAATATGGAGGCAGAAAAAAAAAAAAAAAAGTTATCTCTTCGAGCTGCGGTAATTACCTCGACTCCTGGGAAACGCCGACATGTGGCTTCACCACCTTATACATAAACAATGCTACGTGTAGCCCAGAGCGGCTCTCGGTTATGAATTAGCACACTATAAAAAGTGAACAGCGTGCGCGTAGATGAAGGGCACGCGGCTCAGCGGACCCGTGTCCTCGCCGCGCCCCGGGACGCCTCACGTGATTTTAATTTCCGATGGAAAGACGATTTGGAAAAGAGGCGAAGGAGTTCAGCCGAGCGTGAGCGACGCTAATTCCGCCTTCAGAAGGCGGAAAAAAAAAATCTATTTAAATTACATTTTTTGGGGGCTTATGTGTTTGTCTTTGTTAATTATGCTGACAATAATGATAATAATGATGACAACAATAATAATAATAGAATATCTGTATGATTCATGAGTGAAATCAGCATCATTAATTGGACATTTAAATATTTCCGCTCAGCCGGTGAAAACCAAATACGTGCCGACGACTGAAACAGGCTTGAATAAACAAAGGCCGGAGGATCAAGAATCTTTCTGGTCCTCATGCATACATTCATTTATCCCGTTCATTGGTTCGTTATCGACACCGCTTATCCTGCCCTCCAGGAGCCGGTGCCTGTCTCAGCTGTCGTTGGGCGAAGCTCACCCTGGACACCAGTTGATTGCGGGGCCGCAAACAACCATTCACTCCCAAATTCGCAGCCCGAGACAATTTAGGGTCTCAGATGAACCTCCTTTTGGACCGTGGGAGGAAATGGGGGAAAAAAAAAAACCACAGAGTCGACACGCAAACTCCACTCAGAAAGGAGTTCGGAGTCCAAACCAGGGACCCTCTTGCTAAAAAGAGAAAGCGCGAACGAAATCCGAAAACAGAAACCAGAAAATAGGCTAAACTATAAATAGATGTAACACAATAGGAGCATAAAGGAGACTTAGCCGTAGCATTTAGCCGACATTTTTAGGCAATTAGCAAAAGGCGAAGCTCTACCAGAAAGCTCATCTGTATCCTGCGCCAAAAACTAGATCAGAGAGGTGTGGTCTTCGACAAATAGATGAATAAAACAAACAAACAAAGGGATTATTGCGTCTCCGAGCGTCAGCGCCCACTGAGACGGACCTTGAACGTGTAATGGTGAAATCCCGGAGGCCCTCGGGGGAGCCGAAAGATACGCATGAGAAAGGAACGGCTTGCAGGTCGGATCTGCTCTCCTTTGGAATCATGAAAACGAAACGGATTGGAGAGAAAGCCTCGGACGACGAGGAGATCCAGCTCGGCTGCGACTGCGTGACAGATGCTTGTCTAGAATCTGGTGTTCATCCAATGTCTGTGAAGAGAGCAGGGAACCCCTGTCATCACCGCCCGCATCTGATGTCAATCAAACGTCGCCGCACCTGCAGGCGAGCGCGGGTCGGCATCGCCGCCTCCCGAACAGATGGCCGGCAGCCCGGCGCGGCGAAAACCCGGGGTTGCTCAAAATCGTAACGGATAGAGGACACGCGTCTCCATAAACACGGGTCTCCGAAAAAACAGAACGGGTGGAAATCGGACTGAAATCCAGGGGAAAAGGAGCCGCGGCCGAAAACAAACAACGACGACAGCAACAACAACATGGCCGCCCCACCGTGCGGCGACTAGCCTAGCCTTGCGCTGCAGGAAGAGCCAAAAGCATCAGGTTCTGCTCGGAAAAGACAATCTCAGTTGGGTGCGTGGAAAAGCCCGGCCGAGAGGAAAACTACCGAGCGAAATGTTTGGATTCAAAAAAGAGCACAATAATGATGATCCGGATTCGGCATTAAATATAAGAGCCCTTTCAGCTGCGCCGACATCGTCCGACACGGAGACACGCTTTGCCCTGCTTCTGGTTTCGTTCAATCCCATCGTTGCTCGCGCGATCGACGGCCGGAGGTGGAGGAAACAGAAAGGCTCAGCGCCGCCGCCGCCGCCGCCGCCGCCGCCGTCCCGTCTCTCAGATTCAGTAAAGCTGTGAACTTTGTTATTTTGGGACGAAGGAGTCCAGTAAATGGGATCTCCGCCGAGGAGAATGAGGAGCTCCTTGTTTACGAGGGGACTCGGTAATCCTATAAAGTCTGGATTTGCCTTTTTTTTTTTTCTTTACGAGGCTCCGTTCTGTATTGGATCTGGAGGGTTTATGAGCAGTCAGACAGGCTCCAATTACAAATAATTGATTTTCCTTGATCACTAATCAGGGCCCTGGTTTTGTCAAAGACAAACAGCCCCTCCCTGTCTACCTCTCTGCTGTCCTCCCTGCGCAGGACGACGTGCACCGCAAAATACCTCGGAGAATTAATGGCGTTTTCTGTCTAATCCCCGGCCCGTGACCACCTCATTTATTTTCATCCCCGCTCCGTTGTAAAAACGTGTTTCCTCTCTCCTTCAAGACATGTCGCATCCTCTCGTCACTTCGTCACGTACGAGGAGCGCGTTCTGGACGCGGGATCAGGCGTCGCTCGACCTGTGAAAATCCACGTGTCTTGAAGACGGAGCTCCTCGATAAAGCGCGTTTGAGGACGACAACATTTACATTCACGGGCGTAAGATCCTTCACGGCGGGGCCGGCGTGCGAGAGAGCAAACAGTCTAAAGCTGGTAGGGATGAGGGAAGCTGCAGGATGGCTGTTGAGTTTTGGTTGGTTTGGATAGAAAATGATGATGGTGTAAACACCGAGGTGTGCACAGGGAGGTCGCAGAGGACGCTTGCGTTCACCTTCACGCACGGGGACGCGGATAAATACTCCTGTAAATAAGCTAAATCCGTTCTGCTTTCATACCGAGCAATATGTTATTGCTTATTCTGATGTGTTCAACTGGGTTATTTCCAAGGCGGCACGGTTAGCGCTTTCCGCCTCACAGCAAGAAGGTCCCTGGTTGGATTCCGACATGCTGGGAGATAAAATAATCCCTTTGTTTGTTTATTCATTTGTTTGTTTAAGACCATCCACGGTGATCTATATTTTGGTGCAGAATTTAAACAAAGCCTTCTGGTAGAGCTTCCGTTGCTCAAGTCACGTTCACCTTTAGCTAATTGCTTCAAAATGTAGGCTAACTCTCCTTGGTGTATTTATGCTCCTATTGTTTTATGTCTATTTATAGTTCAGCCTATTTTACGCGTTGTCTGTTATTTTGGCGCCCGTCAAAGCCGAACGCGACCGCTTAAAATGTCGTTAGCGGAAGCATGAGGAAGCGGCACGGTGCTTAATGCTTCCTCTTCTTACCAAGAGGGTCCCTGGTTCGATTGTGAACTGCCTTTCAGTGCGGAGTGTTTGCACGTTCCCTCAGAGGGTTTCCTCCGGTTCGCCCCGGTTTCCTCCCACAGTCCAAAAGCATGCCGGAGGTTTCATAGGAAACCCTGAATTTGCCAAGAAGTGCGAACGAGTGAGCGGATGGTTGAATGTCTCCGTGCCATCTCTGCGATCCGGGGGTGAACCACGCCTCCCGCCCAATGAGAGCTAGGCTAGGCTCCAGCAAACCACCCCAACCGTCAGTGTAAGATCAGCGTTATGGAGGAATGAGTGAAAGTTATTTCCATGACACCATGTATTCAGAAGCATGCCGTGCTTTCTATATGCTAACATTTCTACCCTTTGCATTTCAAATACAAATGTAAAAAACACATCTGCGATAGCAACCCCCTCTTTGCCGTGGAGCTCCAACAGCAGCTCTTGTTGCATACGTGAAACATCCATCCCGTATCGGCATCGGACGCTCCACTCGTGCTCGGACGCCGCGGCAGCAAAGCTTCTCTTTGTATTACATGACCTTTGTAATCCGGAGTCATGGAGATTTGGCGATGTTCAAATTTGCACTATTTTTTCCCCAGTGCTTCATGAACGAGGTGGAAGTACTCGGAAATAAATGAGATTTTAATGTCTACAATTGACTGTCCAATACACCCTTTCGGGGTCAAGACTCGTGCAATCACACCTTAGCGACTCTAATTAAGCACAGTGGGATTGTCAAGATTGAAATCTCTGGGTATCGACGGCGGCGGCGGTGGAAGTGTATTAAAAGGAATTTTTCACCGGCGCCGAGGGTTTCCGATTCGCCAAGCCAAAAAGGAGTCCGAGGAAATTATTAAGTGTGTGTTTTGTCCCGCGACTGAAAGCAAACACCTCGACGCTGTCCTTTTTGCCCTCGGGCACGTTCTCCCTGCCCCCGACATGGCATCCCCAAAAAAAAAAAAAAAAAAAAAAGCAATTAGAGAAACTGATCGCATTAGTGTCAGCATTACAAATTTTCCTTGTCTGCCTGCCTTATGCCGCCCCCGGCGAGAAAGCGCCCTGAGCAGCTGCCCGTGTCGACCATAAATTTGAAAGTGGAAGCGATGCCGCCGGAGTATATCCGATCGTGGACTGACATCGTCACTCTGTCTCCCTCGACAGAATTTCGGGAAACCTCTCAGGACGTCGGCGTCTCGTCTCTCCACAACGCCGGCACGCTTTATTCCTCATCCCGGACGCTGATTTGGATGTGACGCGCACGGAAATACACGGTTAAAGAATCGAGCGTTAAACGCGGAACGCCCGGCGACTTGTGTCAGTGCAGGTTAAACGGGGACGCCGTCGCCCGGATTTGTGTTTGGTCTTCTTCCGGTTTGATGGCGGCGCGAAACGCCGATTAACATTGACAAGCCCGGCTGAAGGGGAGCGACGAAGGCGATCCAAAGTCAGACAGTTTCTGCCGGATTCTGGAATGCTTAATGTGTCCGTGCTCTTTTGGTGTGGGTTAAACGCAGTCAAGGACACGCCGTTTAAGAAGTAGTTTGAAAGTCTGATGAGGCCGATGTCAAGAGCCTTAACTCGACTTTCATTTTTTAATTCTTTTTATTGTTTCGCCTGTCAGAGCAGCGCAATGTTCAATAAGACGATTATAGCACTGCCTGATTTGTGACGGGTGTGAGATGTCGCGCACGTCCAAAGTCCGGCTCGCGGGCCAAATGCGGCCCGTAGACGCTTTATCCTCCCTTTCTGCGGTATTCAAATATGACAGACGGCGATTCTGGTAGAAACTTTAGATTTGTGTTCCGTGTTAAGGCACGAAAAGTGTGTCATTGGCAATGCAACATTTCACGAAATAGTTCATTTGCATTTAACGTCGGCCCTCTTTGCAAAAGGTTTGGACACACTTGCTCTGTGTGATGCGTGAATTCGTGAGTGAATGGCTGCTGATCTCCATATGACGTGTGGACGCTTGTATGTATCTCTATGATTTATGAATGAGTGGCCGAATGTTTGTTTGTCTCTACAAGACCTGTTGATGAGAGAGTGAACGGTCGGATGTCCAGGTGACATCTGGATGAGGGAGCGGATGATTACTTGTCTCTATGTGGACTCAGGGATTCAAGGCGCTCTTATCGTCATATCATATTGTCGTATTGTCGTTTCAAGCCATGACAATCCAATAAATAAGAGCAGAGAAACAAACAAACAAAAAACAAAAAAACAAGAGCAAATGTAAACATCGATCACGGAACGATTTAAGGCAGAAGTTTGCACTGTTTTGTTATTGCACCTGAGATAATGAAATATGAAAAATTGCACGTTAAACATTGTCTTAAAGTGTTGGGGTCGTGCATGCAAGAGAGAGTGAATGTTTGTAATAATAATAATAATAAGATATACTTAATTCATCCCTCTAGGGGATATTGGTTCTCTGTGTTTAGCCCATCGTGGATGAACCATGAGCAGTTTGCTGCCGTCGAGCAGCACCGGTTCGGTGTCTTGCTCGGCAACACACTGGGACGAGCCGGGAATCCAACCGGGAATGTTCGATGATGCGACTTCACTTTCACACTGCTACTCTTCTTTTTTTTCTTTTCCTTGCGCCTGCCCCTCAGTACTTCAGTCACTTGAAAATCAAATCAAAAGAAAATTGCACTCTAACCACATCTACCACAGCATAACTCCTCATTGTTCTCCGGGACAATTTAATCATAATCTTTTGCGCGGTGGGTCTGAGAGCTGCGCTATTTCAACGCACTGTACGTGTGAACATATGAACAGTATCGACAATGAAGTTGACTTTGACTTTATGACTATGACTTATGCCTTCATTTGACAAGTGAATGAGTGGGTGAGTGTTTTTTTTTTTTGTGCGGTTGTATGTCCCTATACGTGGCCCTGTGATCGACCCGATCGGCCGAAGCCCCGCCTTTCGCCCGATGCGATTGGCTCCCGCAGCCCCCGCGTCTCGGACCGCGGGATAAGTGGTGCAGATAATGAATGAATGAATGTCCGAGGCTACTTGGGATGCTCGGGCTGCTCCTTCGGTCACGACCGCTTCCTGCTCGTCCCCTTTGCTGAATAATGAAATGCGGTCACCTCCATTTGTGAGAAACGGCCATTAAAACGGTTGACTTTGCAGCCTGTAGTTAGAGATCGGGTTTTCAAAGATGTAACTGAGCAAACGTTAAGGTTCACTTTGTCGGAGGCCGCGGAGCGTATTCTTGTAAAAATTAAACATTTTGAGCTGGAAATGATAGTTTAATCACTGTGCACTCGCAAAGGCCGCCACCGAACGGAAATTTCCAATCACCCCCGAAGACATACATTTGAAGCTGCCGGTGAAGGTGAACTGAAGAAATCTTTCGTGGTTCCTGCGGCACATCCCATAACGGTATTAAAAAGCGACATGCCTGAGGTGCGAAAAACCCTGACATGGAGCAGAGCATGGCGAGATAAAGAGGGAGATCTGAAAAGCGCATGTTATTAAAAATGGCTGTCCGTCCTGTCCGGTCTCTGAAACTCCAGAATCAGATGGCGCGTCAGACGCTATCAGTCGGAGGGGGCCTGTTTGTAAATTTGCTGGAATTAAATTAATCCCCGAAGCCTAGACCCGTGAAATAAATACCGGGCACACCGAGTCCTCCTCAGGAGAAAAACATTGAAATGGGAAAAGATCCGTGGAGTTGAGCGGTTTTCTCAGGTCAGCGCGGCGAAAGTTAACTTTGCCGAACGCGCGGCTTCAGATTAGCGCCGCACACAGTGGCCCCTCACACTGCGCTCACCCGAGGCTGAATGTAACCTTGGGCATTTTCCCTCGCCAGACGTTTTCAAGAGCGTGACTTATGGCAGCCGGTGAAAGTCCGTCAAAATGCCCGGGAAGTAATAACGACGCGGACCGCGCGAGTACTTCTGATCACGCCCGAGGCTCACGATGTATCGGCGGCCCCCGCGGGAAGTTGTTCTTTTTCACCTCGGGTATTTACCCCCGGACGCACGTACGATCACGACCCGCCGCCCGGAGCTGCCGTTAAAAGCGTGGAGTGATTTGCGGAAACATAAATACGTGGAATGTACACAGGGACTCAAAGATTAATGAGCTGACAAAAGGCGTCGTGTTAATTTGTTAAGAAGAACACGATCCGGATAAAGAAAATTAAACCGAGTGCGGCGGCGGACGGTAAAAATAAATATGGATTCATAAAGATCTAATTGGTGTTTTATGTCGGACTGTGATGGCGTCCGGTAGGCACATCAAACCGGCAGCATCCGAACGGCTCGTAATGATGGAGCAATTTATGAGCTCCATTGTTTCTAATGGAAAGGTCATATATGAGCACGGCGAAGCTGCCGGTTCGCTGTAAAACCGAGCTCGACTCCCCGAGGTCAAGTCGCTGGGCGGGTTCGAGTCTGAAGGCGAAGACGGGGGAATTCTTTCTCCTCCGGCTGCTCCCTTCAGGGGGCCGAGCAACAACATTCTCTTTATCGTCTTCTCTCACTCCAACCGACTTCGTGACCTCTCTCCCCTTAAAGCTCCTCTCTGGTCTTCTTCTCGGCCTCCCGCCTCAGCATCCCGTATCTTCACCGCCCGTCCTGTGAACACCATCAAACCATCTCAGTCCGACCTCCCCCGACCTCATCTCCGAAACATCCCGCGCCTGCTCTCCCTGCGATGGACTCATTCCCGGATCCTCTCCATCCTCCTCCGTCCCGAAGAGAAACCTCAACATCTCCATCTCCGCGGCTTCCCGTCTTCTCCTCCGAACCGAACGGCCCGGCTGGCCTCACCTCCGTCTTCTCCCGCTTTCCCTCCACTCTGGCCGCTGCTCATTTATCACCCCTGACACATTTCCCCAGCCGTTCCAACCGGCTTGCACACATCTCCTCGCTTCTTCTCCGCAGACTCCGTCGCTCCGGACCGTTGACCCCGGGGAGTTAGAACCCCGGCACCTTGTCGAAATCTCCTCGGCGTGGCAGCTGGACTCGAATTTCTTCACTCGAGGACGTTTCATCCGTGAGGCTTCTACACTTCTAATGACCTGTGGGGAGTTTCCAAAGAAAACTGCCGGTGTTTTCTCATATTATATATGATTATGTGTTATTCGGAAACTCCCCACAGGTCATTAGAGCTGAAGAGGCCTCTCGGATGAGGGCCGAAAATGTTTCGTTTATTTCTTCGGTCAGTGGCCAACAAAATAAATCAAACATTTTACGTCCGCAGGTGGACAATTTTACAGGCCGAAAGGGTTCAGGCTGAAGTTACGCACTTATCACGCACCTAAGCCTACTGACAGAGTCAAAATCAAACACAAGATGTAGCGAGACCGCTAAATATCAGACTCTGGGCTGGAGCTTCAGAGATGAAAGAAAAACATTTCATTAAAACAAGTACATTTTTCAATGCATGTGAACTCCATGTTATGACAAGTATTATGTACGAGTACTTAGTAGATACTGTCCATGTACACTCATCCTGTCTGTGGCACTAATAGAATACATCCGAACACTAGCAAATACAGCGGGCATCAGTATGTGCTATATCCGGTTTTAGTTCTTATTACCATCTGTGATCATGTTATTAACATTCCTGGTGTTTTGTTCTAAGGTGATATATCTTTCCATGCCGTTGGTCTTCAAGGTTTATTTCTAAATGTGTGAATTGAACGGGAAAGTTTTGAAGCATCAACCATGCAGTTCCAAAGCTGAACCCCGTCTGTGACCGCGTGACATCACAACAAATAGGATATTTCTCGCGACGCCGATCGAGCTTTTGTCGCAGGACATTAACTAGGGTGGTGAACTAGATCTCTTGTCTGTTCTCCTGCCTAATTCCTTCCGCCGTCCCGCCTCATTTAGCCGCCGTCTTGCGTTGGGGTCGGCTGCGACCCGTTTTCAGGTCTTAAATGCATAAAATAACCATATAAATGTGTTTATTGCGTCAACGCTTTATGACTTTGTCTGGAACCTCTATATCAACTAAAAAAAAAACAAAAAAAAAAAAAACAATGTTTTAATAAAATTATAAGATGCTCTCGTTGAAATCATGACCTTTGTGTTGTTTCGGGTCGGTCTCAGTTATAAAAATAAGATTATAAAGCAATAATCGGAGCTAAAACTGAAATTGCGAGTTCACTGTCAGTCAACACGCCTCCTCCAATCATGTCAACCGTCGGGGATTCTCGTTTTTGCCCTGTTTTTCCAGTTTACCTGCAGAAAAACAAAACAAAAAACACAGACGGGCGTGTCCACAGATCTGTGGCCAAAGCAGTGCAGAATTGGTGACTTTCAGAGTCCACATCTCCAATTTGCAGCCACGACCCCACTCAGGCCACCCGACTCTGAAAGACAGAGGTGTCAGGTCCGCCCGAGCGGCGAGGACACAAACTGCAACACACATCTCTGCAAGGAACACGATAAAAGGGTCACTTTTTGCCACACATGCATCGAAAACACACACACACACACACACACACACGCACATGCACGTTCTTGCACACAGAAGCTTTTACTGTGATTTTGTTTTTTATTAGTGTTGGAACTAGTCATTGATTTCTATTGGTTTGATTTGTTTAAGGTAAGATAAGATAAGATAATACTGAATAAGTAATACTTATTAATAATGATTCTTCCCAATAGGGGAAAATTCATGTGTTGCAGCAGCGCAACAATAACAATATAAAAAAATAAAAATAAAAAAATTGTTTATTGTATGTTTTACCTTGCAAATCTATGTTTTGTTATATTCATGTTATATGAAGATATATATATATTTAACATGATATAGATAATTGTTTTTATTGTACTTTACAGCTAAATTAAAACACGGGTCAAAACCGACCCGTTACCATCAGAGATGTTGACAGGAAACTAACAAGAGGAAGGTTCGTCTCAGGATGGATTAAACCCGCGCAGCCGATCTTGGTTTCCTTTTTTTTTTTTTATTCCGCAAAGCACATCCGGCGGCGGCGGCGGCGGAAATATCACAGGAGATCCGCAGGTCGGTCGCATTCGAGCGCGAAACGGCGGACAGCTAGCCGCCTCCGTCTAATTGCCGTACGTCAACACATGCGGGGAAGCCATTTTAATTAATTTCTTCCTTCTATTTCCATCCTCTACCTCCTCCCGCGCTGAAAGTGCTTTCCCTGACCTCATCCTCCACTTTTACGTACGCTTACCGAGCTGACGGCGGAGGCTGTAATGCAAGATGCCACCCAGCGCTATACCTTGGGAGCAATTAGGGGCCCAGTATCTTGCCCGGGGAGACATGACACAGCCTCTGGGGAGGCTGGAGATCGAACTCAACGCGCTTCTTGTGCTTGCAAACCTCCTCCGGCCGGATTCTCGCTTGAAAATGGGCCAAGCTGAAGTATATCGTCGAGAGGTGAAACAACTGCCGGATAACTACTTTACTTCGGCATCTTGTACGATGACATCAGGCGTAAGTGGCAACATATTTCTGCAGTAAGCTAATATGAAATATCATTTTCCTCTCTCCTGTTGGAGGGATCGGTCTGCTCACAATAACTGGCAGGCTGAGTCCCAGCAGAGCGAGATAGACGAGCTAAATGGCGCTTCCGCTGTGAAGTCAGAGACACACAGAAAGCGCATCGGCATCAAAAGACACCAGGTAGCTTTCCAGTACGTTCACCGGCTGTTCTATCTGCCGCAGGTGACCGGCCAATTAGCATCCTTTCCCGGAAAATGAAGGGAAAATCACAGAGCGAGCGCAGACCGCCGGCGCGCCTGGGCGTCTTTGCGTCACGGACAGAGTCGTGACACCGTTTCCAGGCGCGGTCCTGATCAGATTTGGAATTTGGTTCAAAAATAGAGCTGGTTTCCGACGAGCAACGGAAAATTAAGCGCCGCTTGGAGAAAAGAAAAGGGTGAAATATCCATGTATTCGCGGATGAGGATGCGACCACAGCAAACAGTTGCAAAAACCTTTGTAGCTGCGTTGCTCAGGGGACGGCGGTGCGAAGCTGGAGCCGAATGGTAGATGCTGATGCTGAGGTCAGCGTTCAATCCCGACCTGACTATTTGGTGATCTGGATATCAGCATCAAGAAAGCGTTCAGTGTTCGTCAGCGGCGCGAGGGTCTTAATTAACCGAACAAACACGTTTTTATTCGACGCTGCGACTTCACCGGACCTGAACTTGCTGAAGGTTTAGGTAGATTTTTTTTGTTTTTTTGTTTGTTATTTTTAATAGTTAATCAAACAAAAGGCAAACCGTTCTATTTTCTCACAGACACATAACGAAAAAATGAAAAATAGGCTGTTTTGTTTTTTTTTCATAATTCATGCAATGTTTGATACTTCTAGAATACAATAGCGATATTTTCATCGCGACAGGGCAAAACGACAAATGAAAGTATCTGCAGTCGCGTAAATGCTCACACAGAGTTGAGACGAAAAAACACGTTTAAAAACGACATGTGCACACAATTAATTAAGTGTGCAGGAGCAAAGGAAGTCAAACAATTGTGCAAGTATCACATGATTATATTAGGAAGACAGTAATATAGGACGCGTTAAGGTGAAATATGTATCTATTAATATCTAATGATGTTTTTCTTCCCACGCATGTGCTTCGTTAGAAATATATCAACCGGATAAACGTGAAGTGAGTCAACCTCCGCACATCACAAAGGGGTGCTGCTTTCCTTCGTGGTTTTCCACGAACAAAAGACGAAAATGAGAGGGCGACCTCCGAAAAGTTGGGTTGAACAAGCCGATGCAGAGGCTTAAGGGGGAAAAGCTCGCGGCCCGTGAGTCCCCGAGTCCGAGCCGGTCGGGTCGGGGCCGGTTTGCGAGCCGGTCGTCTGGCGCCGGCGCCGTCCAGATCAGACACAGCTGTGCAAATATTGAGCCGCGCCGAGCTGAGACATGGCCGCCCGCCACCGCCGCCGTACGGGACAGCGAGGGAGCGATGAGCCGCCCTGGGAGCGCTGGCAGGTGCCTGGCTGCAGAGGACTTCAGCAGAGCGGACGCTAACTCTCTGCCCGGGTCTGGACGGGGCCCCTCGGTGTCACACAGGGGCCGCCGCCAAACGCTCATCATTGGATTTGGAGGCACCTTTCCCTCGTACGTTTCCACAGCGATGACATGGATGTTGAATGAGCACCCGATGCTTTACAATACATATCATCATCATATCACTCGGGCTTTGGAAAAACACCCTTTTTTTCCGATTCATGCATTAATTAGCTTGATTAATAACCTCGTTATCATAACTAGTCCCGTTTAATATGAAATTGTAATTACGCCTGAACAGAAGGCAGCCGAAGTGCCTCTCCCTCTCCCTCTCCCTCCTATTTTTTTTATTTTATTTTACAGCCTGTGATCAAATATGAGTCAAAGGATTTTAAAGACCAGACTTTCATGAATAATTGCATGTTTTAGAACAGACAACTGTGGTTGATCTCCTGTAATTAGGCCAAGCCAGTGTGCTCGGCACTGCATAGAACAGTAAGTGTTGGAACAAAACATGGGGGGGAATGTATTCGTTCCCATTACATCCTTTTTGCAAAAGGTTTTCCAACGCGCGATTCGACCAGTTGGCTCGGTGCGTCTGGTTACAGCCGGCCGGGGAGTATCCACTAATGGTCCGCAGCCTCGTGATAATAAACCATTATCAGCTCGGCAAAGCTGTTTGGATTGCACTGGAAGTAAAAGCACCCCTGTACGTTTACATGAAGCAGAGACGTGACGGAAAAACGGCCGCGCAAACATCTGAGGACTGTCGAGAAGGCGGCCGTGGGGACATGGTCGGGCTGTTCGGGAGGTCTAGGACCCATCTGAAATATGAAATCCAGGAGCGACCGTCGCGTGCTACCATGAGGAAAGGTCGGGGGGGATAAAGCTAACATACTCTCGGGCGCTGGGCGCTTCGGCCTCGCAGCAAGAAGGTCCCTGGTTGGATCCCCAAAGGGGACGGAGTCTCCATGTTCTCCCCGTGTCTGCGTGGGGTTCCTCCGGGTTCCTCTCACGGCCCCAAAACATACAGGAGATTCATTGGAGACCCCGAACTGGCCAGATGTGAATGAGAGCGGGAACGGTTGCCTCCGAGTGTAGCCCTGCCTCTCGCCCAATGAGAGCTGGGATAGGCTCCCGCATCCCCACGGCGGCAGGATAAGCGTTACAGACGATGAATGAATGATTTAACATTATGCTTTCTAACTTCAATTTTGATCAACGAATCTTATTGTAGCAACCGGACTCAATTTCTGTCCTCGGAGACGTTCCTCCTCTTGTGAGAGGCTTCTGCAAACTCTAACTCCACGTTGTGAGGAAGTCTTCCGCGGCGAGTGGAAACCAACAATGCTTATTCTATAAAACAGATTCCGCCATTTAGCGAGTAAAACACATGATCCCCTGCTTCGCGAGGTCACAGCAGACCGGGGTCACATGATGAGGGGGGTTTCTTTGAGAAGCTTGAATGTAATAGAATATTAATTACCCGAGATTCATCTTTATGACTTTGATAAAGCGCGAAGCACATTGCTCCACATTCCTAATGAACTCGGTGGAAACCTGCAGACGGGCTGCAGACGAAGGATTAAAAGAAAAAAAAGAAGAAGATCTTTTTCACGCCGAAAGAGCAGAACGGTGAAGGTAGTTCACGTGACGCTGGCGTGATCGTTTTTGCGAAGCGCGATGCTAGCAGTGGCTCCCGGTGAATGGAGAAGGGAAGATGGGCGAGGAAAAGAAGACGCGTGGGGAATCGGGTCATCGACCGGGTTCAAGCCAGGCTAGCAAACAGCAAGATCCCTTTGTGTTTCAGAAAAATCAAACACTTTTATTGGAGAGAGAAGAAAGCTTACGAGTAAGCGATACATTCTTCTGCAGCGCGCTAAAAACTCGGCTGTTACCGCGACTGTGCATCTCCGGTTTAGCGAGTTGGCTGGTGGTTTGTCTGCAGAGGGTAGCAAGTCTGCATCTGGAATGGAGCGGAACACTGACACCTGGGGGGCGAATACAAAGAAGTCACATGTAACCCGAGAAAGTTTTGTGTGTGTTGAGTAAATAAAACATGGTGGTAGAAGATCGTCACGACTTGAACGGCTGACTAGGCGAGGTTGGAGAGAACTCAGATGCATGGCTCGGGGCTACAGCGCTGGTGTAACTTTCTCTGATGAAAAAAAAAAAAAAAACCAACCTAGGAATCCATCGGCCGACAAGAAACCAAAAAACAGTAACCTAGAAAACCGTCACGAACCGTGAAACCAAAATCACAGCAAACCGGGACAAATCAGTGAAGGGACAAACAGAACATACGTGGAGATGAGCATCGCAACAACAAACATCCATGACAACGCAGAGATGGCACGGAAGTCCTTCCCGTGATCTTTGACCAAAACCTGAGTTTGAAACGGGTTGATTGTCGCCCGGTCGGGAAGCAGAGGCATCCACACACAGGGGGAGGCACAGGGAGTAGCCTAACTGCAGGGTAAGCGGTGCAGATAACGAGTGACAGATGAGAATAGAACCCGGCATGTTTACATGCTTTCAAACGACGCACCATCTGCACCTACAACCGGGGCTGATTGTATTTTCATTAAGCGCGATGAACGATCCTGTAGAAACGCTGCTTCTGCAAAAATGCCGAGCGTTTAACGCTTCCACGAACCAACTGTTTTGTTCGCCTGTTGCTACGACGGCTAACGGAGTCGTAGTGGAAGTCGTGGCTCGTGCGAGGTTTTACGTCTGGTCCAGGACGACCCAAGCGGACCACAAACATGGCACAGCAGCGAAGGCTAAATCTACAACTTCTCAATGCTGAACCTCACAGGTCCTCCGACACTCGGCAGTCTGCGTGAAGCTCTGCGAGTCTTCGTCGGGGTTTTAACCGCTCTTCCTTATCGGCGTGTCAAATGCCGTCGTGCTATAAACCGATTAAATGTTAGTTCAATGCTAAAACAAATCTGTCTTTATTTTGAAACAGCGGTTTAAAATGATTTGCCAAGCAAGCCCGATCTGTTTTTAAAAGGTTGCGGTGGAGTTTGCCAGGGTCAGGGAAAGCAGCCGCGCCGTTCCACGTGCGTGCAGAAAATCCCCAAACCGCGTTGGTCTGTGGGCTGGGAGTAAAGTGATTAAAACGCCTTTACTTGGGTTTTGCAGATGTTTGGTGCTAAAATGCGCGCCTACACCGCCAAAGTCATTAATAATTTGTGTTTGTTTGGAAATGCAGGTTTCAAAGGGCCCGGCGCCGCTGCTCCTCTTCAGCGTGGGCGGACGGGAGCGGATTTTTGGCTTTTCTTCTTTGTGTGCTAAATAAGGAGTTTGATCTTACCTTGCATAGACCTCAGCGGCACTAATACTTCTGACGCCCTTCACTCTCAAACCATCTAATTGACGTGCGAGGACCGGGCGTCTCACAGTGCACACTGTGTGAAGGTATGGAGCAGCTTCTCCTGCGGCTTTGCAGCAGGCCCTTTGTGTGTTAATGTGTGTGTGTGTGTGTGCTCACGTGAGCGCTCTCTTTTCATTCTCGTCTGGGAGCGCGGCGTCGAACAGAGAGCAGGTAGAAGCGATACGAATGATCGGGATGGGAATTTTTGATTCATTTCTTTGCCTTATTTCATGTGCAATTAGCTATGTAGGGCGTTTTCCTGCAGGCCCTTTTTCCTCTATTCAATAATGCAGAATTGAAGACATCAAAACCTACAGAACAGAGTAGAATAGCTTTGTCGCCGTTTCAAAGCGCAATACGGTTAAATCAAGGTGCACCTCCAGTCTGTGTCGGTCGCACAAACACACACACATATTTTTCAGATAAATTTGTCAAATACAGATAACTATGTTGTCAAATCCACTGTTTACGAAATGAAAGAAAACAGGAAGGAATTTAGCAGGACAGCGAGAGAAGTCTTCATGAATGTGGACTAACGACGCTGGAGTGAACTCCGTGTTTTGAAATCACCGCCTTGATGGGGACCCGCGGCGCCGTCACGCTCCGCAAGCCGCGGACGCTCCGCATGACTCCCTGACCTCCGCAGGCCCTCCAACCCTCACCGCCCGCAATCTGAACTTCGGGGGCGATTCCGCGAACAAAGCCAGTAGAAAAATCAGAAAATCCTAACAACCCACGTGGTCATTATCAGTCTGGTGTCTGCCGTGTGCGTCGCGTCGCCCTGGATCTCTCCTCCTCTCAGCTGTGGCGGGCAGCAGACCTGAACCCCCACGTAAACTGTTGCGCGCTCGTGGTCGATTTTATCATCTAAAAAGGCAAACGCCGACATCCGCAACGAGCTCCCCCGACGAAATGGACATTCTTGCTATCGTCCTTTCGCCGAGCGTCTCCTCGAGCTGGTCTTTTTCAGAAGAGAGAACCCGTCGACGGTGGCCAAAATCCAACCTTCACTTGTACAGATAACCGACGTGTCCACCACAATGCGCACGTGCTCCCTTCCACATCCGTCCGCCTCGTCCTCCCACAAGTCAAAGCCGCGTATAATGGAAGACGAAAACGTCTGCTGCGGTTAATGACAGAGTGATTGTTTGTGTGTCTCCACGGACGGCCCTGAGATCGATCGGAAGC
>CAAKHD010008723.1:34400-58864 GCA_901007705.1 Fistularia tabacaria | reverse complement strand
GGGGGGGAAAGGCGCCACACCCCCCCACCCCACCCCCCCCCACCTTCCCCGCCGAACCGCTGCCGCACCTTTAAGAACGGCCCAGCGTCGGGGCCGTGAATTTTCCCGAAAGGGAGAGAGTCTAAATCGATGCGGCGATAACGATTCCCGCCAAAATGCAGGATATTTCCTCTTGCAACAAGACGTTTCATGATGGATCTTAGAGGAGGCGGCGTCCAGGCTCCCCGCCGCAGTCGGCCCCTCCGACGAGCGGCTACCAGGTTCAGAATTCACCCGGAGATCACAGATTAGCTGGGTGGTGTCCGGCCGCGGCCGGGTTCTCTCATCCCCGTCAACAACATCACACGGCGGAGACATCAAAGCTAATCCAGCCTCCGGACGTTTAGCACAGTTTATTTGTGAAGCTCGGTCCAGCGCACCTCTTTCATTTGCATCGCCGTTTTCCCCGGGACTCCCGCGTTTCTGAACCGTCACGTAATTCCGGGGCATTCCTGCTCCACTGCTCTCGTTTTTTTGAGCCGCAGCCTTCGGTTTGTCCTTCTTCTACGTCTGAAATAATTTACGTTCTGGGCTTACTTGGGGAAAATATTGGCGGCGGGGCAATAGCAATTTGGGAGTCTCCGCCTGCCATTAGTTCGTCTTTTGCTTGAAGATATAAAGTGTTTGACCATTCAGTCAAGGGTAAAGATGCCACTAAATTGTTACTCACCCATTATCGGGGCTGTGCAGCGGGGCTGAATATTCAGTGGATGTCAGGATGCAAACTGCAGAGTCAGGGTGGAATGACAAGGCAAATTAGGGCGGGTTCATCGGAGGGGTGTTCGAGAAAACTGTCAAAAATGAGTGGTAAAACCGGAGCCAAGATTCTCATCCCTCGTGCCATTAGAGAAGATAGTTACCATCGTAAACACTGCGGAGAATTAGCTAACCGCTGTGACTTCCCCTGGCTGTGTTCCACCTCCTCTCCCGGCCTCACATCCCACTGTCACTCTCAGCTCCGCTTCGCTTTAGTTGATTTAGGAGCCAATAAAAACTTCCTGCACAAAGATCTTGCCTTTCAGGATAATATATGAGCGGGGACTCTCAATTTCCAACATCGGCACTAACACGTTAGGGCGGCCGGGCTCGCAGATCATGCAACGCGCAAAAGCGTTCCCCCTCCCGAGTGCAAATCCGGGATAATAGACACCGGCGCTGTTTTCTTTTTTTTTTTCCCCCGTGTTTGAACAAAAGAAATCGAGTTGAATTTTAAGGTTAAGCGCGAAGCCGACGCTCCGGTTTTGGTCGGTCCTGACGGCGGCGGGCGCCGATTCCGCGGCCCGTCTCTTTGAACGCTACGATGAATTTGTTCATTTAGATGATCTCTTTTTATGAATTAATTTCTTTTTTTTGCAGGGACGAGCTCTTTCCCCATCCTCCACATCGTCCCTGTGACTGCATCATCGAGCTGCTTCCTGGCACAACTCTCCCTCGAGTCGACTATAAATCCTGTCCCGTCCTGAGTGTGAAGCTATGGAAAAATAAATCAATGACTCCCTTGCCGACGGCATTATCCCTCTTCCTCTCCTGTTGGCCCCGGCTTCTTTTTCCGTCTCATGGAAAAATAAATCCCTGTGACCTTTCTTTGATTACAAGGGTTTAAACAACTTCACAATGAAAAAAACAAATATCCGCCGCCCCCCCAATAAATGTTGCTTTCAAAGCCGTCCATGGGGTCTGTCCTCCGATAGGTGGGCCACCGGGAAACGTGGGGTTCGGTCGAGAAGACCGAAGAAGAAGACGAACGAAATCAACACTGACATTTTGAATACCTCGCTTTGGCCTTTGGTTTGATCAATTCCCCCGCAGTCTCTCCATCCCCGGTAACTGATGTCCTCAAAGTCGTTTTCCTGCATCCGGATGAAATCCTGATCCCCTCAACCGAGGCTCGCGGGGTCCTGGAGCTTCTCCTGGAGAACGACAGCTTTGTCAAGGATGATAAAGGTTCCATATATCAGTCAGCTTCCCGGGGTACATTATTGGAGCGGGGCAGGTGAGGCGAGGGCCCGAGGACGTCCATGCCGGGATTAAAAGAGCCGAAACCTTCCACACCGACACGATGATCAAGAAGAATTCTGCAAGCCTGTAGCAATAAACCCTCCGCTTTTGACATCAACTTGTGCGTCTCCTCCAACCGGGCCTCCCTGACAAAAACCCTAAAAGATCAAACCTAAGACTCAAAAATAGAGTCCCGGATTGAAGACGCCTCTTCCTCTTCGCCAGCGCGCAGGCGGATCCTGTTGCACTCGCCCTGCGTTTGGCTACAAGCCCTTCACAGTGGAGCCGAGCTTGATTCGCCGACGTTAAACACTGAGACAAGACATCGTTCGAAACGCCTCGGGTGCCCGCTTTCCCTTGGCCGCTCCCTGCTGGGACGCTTCCCTGCTCCTCCTCCTGTGGCAGGTCATACATGTATTTCAGTGGCATCGAGGAAAAGGCTCCCTGGCCTGGTATGATATGTGAGCTAAAGCACTGTGTTCTATATCATAAAGCAATAAAGCAGAATAGCTCCTTTAGAAGCGGCAGTGTCCATTTTCTCCCCCCTGGGAGTAAACAAGAGTAGAGTAGTGGAGTCCGTGCCGATGTCTGGAAGGCAACAAACACATTTTAGTCCTCGCAGGCCAAATTATTTCCGAAAGTGGAGAAACGGTTACTTCCTGCATCAGATAGCAGAGCATCAGTTTCAGTTTGAGATGAATGAAAATTCGGCTTTGTGACCAAATAAAGGATGGTTTTCATTCCCACGGTCCAATGATTGGCCACAAATGGATGTGTACAATCTCTTGATGATGAAGTGCACGTAAAACCTCTTATCACAGACGGCAAACCAAACCTGAGGTTCAGATTTTCTTTGTAGCAGAAATGAAATAAGGTTTATTTTGCGTTTTAACACAGAACAAAAAACACTGAATGGAGGAAAAGAAAAGGCAACTGGGTCCTTCGCTGTTAACTTACAGTTTATAGCCTGACAGAGGAAGCAAAATGGTCAGCCTGAAAAGCAGGAAAAATAAATCAGCCTGCATAAAAACCCTACTCTTAGCAGCCGCAGCTATTTCAAGTATTTAGAATTAACAAGATATAAGGCATAATCAAAATATAGTACACATAAATGTTAAAATGCTCTTTTTATGAATCGTCAGTTGCACATCTTTGTGTGTGTGTGTGTGTGTGTGTGTGTGTGTGTGTGTGTGCGTGTGTGTGTGTGCGTGCATGAATATAAACATGAAGCATAAGAAATGCAAGCTCTGTGAAAGTAGCCGTCATACCCGGCTTCGCTTGCTTAGCCGAACGAGGCTGTACAGCCACTGAAGTACAAGAGGTACTTCCCATCTACGAGTTCTTCCTTTCCAGAAAAAAAAAAAAACATTTGAAATGCGGGGGGGGGGGGCAGATAGTTTCAGCCCACTTCATTCAGCTAACAGCCGGGCCACAGGTCGTCCACGGCAGTGACGGAGGTGTTAGGCATGTGTAAATGCTAATCACGCCATAATATGGTGAGCGTATCATCGGCGTATGCTGACATCACAAAATCAATTTTACAATGTTACGATTTCACCGTTTCCGCCGTCGCACTGTTTTCTCAAGCGACGGGCAAAGAATCAAAGCGTATGCCGACTTCAGACGCAGGGGGCTCCGCCTTTCATGTATCCGCTTCTAAGTTAAAGCGTTATCAGAGCGCAGCTCACCTGCCTTGTACGAGTCTAACCCCCTTTTTTGATATGTACTGCCTGCTCGAAATTTCCCGAACTTTTAAGTTAATGTCAAAGCAAAGGCCGGTAGGAAATGTGTTTCTCTCCACCGGGGGCTGCTGGGACAAAATGAAGGCGTTCCTTTGTCGCAGCTTGTCGGCGTCCGAGAGCTACTGCGCGATTGGCCAAAAGTTGGCGCGGTCAACGTGGAAAAGCCCAAGTGTTGACGTTCCCGCTTTTGCGCTGGCGTGGAAGGTTGTACGGGAGAAGGAAAATCCACGCGACACGTCTTGTAAGGTCCATAAAGACACGCAAATGGGCAGAGATTCTTTGAAAGTTGTGCCCAGAGGAGAGCGTCTGTCGTAAAAGATTGCGATACCTTACCGACAAAACTGCGCGCGCAGAGGAGGGCGTCGACCCGAGGACCGTCCGCCTCGCTGCGGAGGCTCGACACTCGAATCGAACACCGTGAAACGACCGCCGACACGACTGTCTCACTCTCACATCACTGTCACGGTGACGCAGTGGGCAGAGAGCGGGAGTTTTTCATGTTCAGGCCTTTATTACGCCTGTGTGAAAATAAAAATGACGCATGCCGAATGCAGACTCTGTGAAAGAAGCCATTTACCGCCACTTCATCAAACCAGGCCTCCTTTACTTAACCAAATGAGTGCGCTCACAGACGAAGTACGAGAGACATCCATCACCCGGATGCACCGCCCCTTCGGTTTCCAGCAGAAATTGCCGCAGAAAAGTGCTTCAAATCAAACTGAACATAAAGTTCAAGTTGCCTTGACTCGGACAATTCAGCGGTTGCCTTTTTTTTTCCACATGTTCTCATCCAGAACCCCCTCTCTCTCTCTCTCTCTCTCTCTCTCTCTCTCTCTCTCTCTCCGGTGGCGGCGACCGACCTTGGTGAGTAAGCGGACAACGCGGAGGAACGAGGAATGAAATGTCCAAAGCGCACGGCTAATTCAGAGAAAAGAAATACTTAATGGGGGTGCATCGATCTCTCTGCCCAGAAGTGCAAACAATTTGGTGAGGGTCTGACCGTTAACACGGCGGATCATTTCATGCATGCGGCAGCAGAGAGGGAGGCAAAGCGCACAAACACACGCCGCCGTGATTCTCTTTGCCTGGGAAAAAAAAAATATTTTAAAAGTATAGGCACTTGCAGACGGAGTTGTTCCGTAGCCATACAGTGAGCTCCGGCGGATCGACCACGAAGAATTCGCAAGCCAGAGATGCGTTTCCTGACATCAAGTAAGTTACAAATGAATGCTCTTCATTCTTCCGAGAAGTTTTTGTGAGGTTCAATATTTGACTTTCAGAAATTGTATTTGCTGGCGTGTGCAGTTTGTCCGTCGGACTCGTTCTCCTTTTGGGATGTTTTTCGTGTTTGCTAAGTTCTGAAATCCGCTCTTTGGATCCGGCCTCGGCTTTCGGGGTTCTTTGCCTTCAGGGTTTGTTTTGGCAGTCCAGGAAGAATCTCAAAACTTTTCCATTAGAAGAAAAAAAGTTACGAAAATGTTTATGTCGTCAAAGCGACGATCAACTCGAGAGGAAAGAAGATTAGAGCGGAGCGAAATTGGAACTGGCTCGTCCGACTACAAGAAAATCAAAAAGCCGTGAGAGGACGATTTGCAATTTGTTCTTTGTATTTACCAGAGATAAACCCAAAGATAAACTGCGGCCCATGCAAAGGCGTAATTTTCAGAACACTCATGAAATTACGAAATCCCAAAACAAAAACACGGTCTCCGCAGGGTCATGGCAGTGCTGCCATGCAAAGTGCCAACCGGACCATTTGGAGTTCAGCTTCATGGCCGAGGAGAGGCCGGGAATCAAACCGCCAACCTTGCCTGCTCTTCCGATTGAGCCACAGCAGCCCCATTATATGAAACAGTTCTTTGAAATTCACTTGTGTTTCCGGAGCATCGGGCACCGCACAGTAAACCCAATTTGTGCGGGTAAATTAAGGTAAATCTAAGTAAATCACTATGAAAACTAGGGTCTTACATAAATAGGCTCTGGATTCTGCAGTGTGCAAAAAGACGTTTCCAGTGGAGCAGTGTGTCCGCCCACTAAGCCCCATTAATCAGCATGAGTGACAAATGGATTTTAAAACCTTAAATGAGAAAAAAAATTAAAAAGGTCTCTCTACCACAGAACATTCCACTTCTCCATGCGTCTGCCTGCCAAAACTTTCCTCCTCGTTCAATCGGAGGAGTTATGACGGCGCCAAATATTCTCATTTCGATAGAAATTAACGCGTCTGTGAAGGTCCTCTGTCGTCCGGGTTCCGGTCCGTCCACGTCAAATGTAATCGTGGCAACTGGGCTGAGTAAGTAAGAAGGTCGGTTGCGCTAACGGGTGAGAAGTTGTGCAGCGACCAGGTTGAACGGGGTTGTTATGCAAATGCGTGCGTCGTCACGCGTGTGTCGTTCGGGGAATTTGAACCGGAACCGGTAATTCTAAGGCCGGCTTGGGTCGATGGCTTGGGTTGTTGATGGATCCGCAGGTTCGTGTCTGTTCCCCCTCCTCGACACGAATTGTTGTTGTCGAATGTCACCTCCTCAGTTCAGTGAAGGTCCCTGCGGTTTTGACAAAGGTGCCTTCTTTGTCTCCTCTGCCAAACCACTTGTCTACTCTGGCCAGAACGCAGACATTGCCGTCCTCCAGGGAGTCCTTAAGGTGCAAGTGGACCGCGGAGTCCCGACCTGAGGAGGCGTCGCTCCTGTGCTGGGCCGTCCGTTTGTGCAGAGGTTGTTCAGTCTCGCTAATATAGAGGTTATCACACCGCTCATTGCACTTAACAGCAGACGCCGCGTCCTCGATCTTGTGTCTGGGTGTTCTGTCCTTGGGGTGCACTAGTCCCAGCCTCAGGGTGTTTCGAAATGCCCCGGTAATGTATATTATGTATAATAAGTAATCAGGGTAAATGCTCTCCACTTATGTGGCGCTTTCAACAATTTGCAATTTCAAAGCACTTTACACTGGATCTCATAGTCGCACAGAAAACCGCATCATTACCGGTCTTAGAAGTTGTGGAGAGCATCATATAATTAACTTTCAAGATGTTCTCGTGAAGGCAGTGACATGGCGGATCCTTGGTAAGAGCCCTCTTACCTCATAGTGAAAAGGTTCCCGATTTGATTCCAATTGCTGAGAGTGCGACTTGCGGCTTTTCGCCAGGTTCCCCCAGTTTCCCCCCGACCGTCCAAAGTAGTCGATGCTCGTGCGTCTCCTTCGACGGATCGGTAGCTTGTCCAAGGTGGTCCCCCAAGCCCCGCGCCACCGCCAGCTCTGCTGGGATTAGCTCCAGCAACCCCATATCCCCGCCTGCAGGAGGAGCGCCATCGGCACCGAAGGAACGCGTGAACGCCCGAACGTGAAAGTCACGTTTCGCGCATTCCATTTAAAAAGTAGAACAGTCCCGAAATTAAGTTCCGCCAACATGAGTACAGCTTGAAGGGGGATCCAAGGTCAAGGATTTAGCGACTTATACAGAAGTTACTACATTAAAGTAAAGGAGGGTAGTACTTTACAGATAATGAGATTTTTCTTTGAGATACAGAAAACCGTGATGAACGTTGATACGCGTTCATGTTGATGGCGAAGGGTGACTTTGTAGCATATCTCTGCTACCGCGTTTGACTGCACCTCTGTGTTTTGCCTTTCTTTTTCTTCTCCACGTTTCTTACGAGGAAGGACGGAAATATTCTCAGCTGTGTACGAGGCGAAGATTTGATTCTTTCAACATTTGCGTGTCCGATGTTGAATTGGAACTTCGTCATTCAGTTAAAGGACTTTATTTGTCCTCGAGGAGCTGGAAAACATAATATATTTAATGACTTCTACTCATCCAAAATGACCCCGTCTTTAAAACCATGCCGAAGTCCCTGAACTACGGTAGACCTTGGAATGCAGGGCGGTAATATAATAATACAAAAACAAACTCGTACACCTGAAAAAATAAAATTGATAAAATAGCAGGAGTTGAAATACTGATCGTAGAGGCTATTGTTGTCAATGTTAAACATCAATAACGACAGACCCCGAAAGAAAATCATATTAAACATAGGAGAACCTGACTGGGGAACGCCGGTTTTACTCAAGTCACATTGAAGACTTCAAATTTTACGATGTTGGTTTGCACCGATATCATCGAAGCTCAAAGTGAGGCCGCTTTTATGCTAGTTTAAAAGGGCTGGCTAAAATGGGAGCTGAATTCAGACAGGTCACGGAAGTAAGTGTTAGAATCATCTGCGCTCACGTATTTAAATCATATTCAGATTTCTGCAGCCCTTAAACATCGACCAAACTAATGAACATCTGGAGTGAGAGGACGGTCGGGCATTGGCACGGCGCTTTTCGGTCGTCGCTGATGTTATTTGCTTATCGTTAAGTTACTTAGCATACTAATGAATCGCAACGCGGACAGAAAAAAAAAGGCAATTAAAAGGTGCAACTATCAGTGATCCGCCGGTTATATTATCAGGAAAAGGTGAAATTTGTGACTTGAATTATGAAAGGACGCCTCCTTATTCGTGGATTTGTCTGATTTATCACAGACAGTGTGCACTGACAGATAATAAATTGATTTCGCTCGCCCAATCATACTGAGGCAAACACTTCATTAGTATTTTGAATCTGGCCTTCCTGGGGGGGCGCCGTGCATCCAGAAGTGGGCCACGGCATGTCTAAGCTATGTTCGGCACTGGAGGAGATCCAAAGACCGACTTGTTTGATTTCCCGCGTGAATTATTAATAAGGGGTTCATCCGTCAGCCGTGACAATAAAAGAATGCGAAGATATTTCCAGTGGGGTCGGCATTAGCAAACATCTCAAACCGCTACGGAAGTCCTGCTTATGAAGTCCAGTAGTTTCATCATCATCGTCCTCGTTTCCCGAGTGCGTGGCTGCAGGGTTCACTCAAAGGGCCTCACAGATTCACGCGGTGATACTTTGCGAACGAGAGCCTCGGACAAGCGTATTTTCTGCCAGTCCGGGTTGAGGAATCCCGTTATAACTCATCCCGAGAGGACGTAAATTGACCGGAGCTCTGCGACGTCCTCGAAGGCATTAACAAGTGCTTATGGGGGTCGATACGTACCAATAACAGTTTTATGTGCATCCTTACCAAAGCAGAGAGGTATAAACAGTATATTAAAACCCCTTGAGATTCTGTGATTTGTTCGCAGTCGGGAAAAAAATCCACCGATTCCACCGGGATCTGAAAAATTCTCTTTCAGATTCGGAAGGTTTTTTTTTTTAAATACAAGGGCCAGCAAATATCAGCAGAGGGGAAAAATGGCCTCCCGGGGATTTTTCCAACCGAAAGGTGGCCGCTGACTCTGTTGGGAATGGATTTGAATGAATAGAAACGCAATTAAAACCTGTGTTTGCTGGACCTGGTTTGCTGAGACTCTGTCATTTAGTCTTTAGTGTGATTGGTTGGAGGTTTTTTTGCCCGCTGTCTAAACAGCGGCGCTTGGTCAATAGCTGTTAATTTTCAAGTGTAACAGTCCAATTAAGTCGGGAGGTTTTAAAGCCTGATGGTGCTTCAGGTGTTACATGCTCACGCGGGATAACAAGACTTGGATGAAGGGGACTGAGGGATAAAGGGGGAGGCATTAGCTCCTCTCCTTCAATATCACAAAACAGCAAAGCATTTGGCTCTTCACAGGACTCACCCGCTGAAATAATACCCAAGACAATGAGTTGGACTTTTGTTTTGGAATATGAGACTACAGAGATTTCTGCCTACCTTTATAGCACACTGGGGCTGAGTGAATGTCTCCGGCGGTGCTGGAACTGCCCGAAAAAGCCACGTTCAAAAACCCCGACAGAAGTTCCTCTGCGAGAATCACTGCCTGCTACCCGAGATAATGCCAGGGGTGATTTGAGCTAGCTCGCGAAGCGCTTATTCTTCGCAATGCAAGCTTCTTTGGGAAACACTGACCATTTTTAAAAAGACGTTTCGAACTCATTTTGCGATTTCCGTTTTGGTGACGCGCTCGCGTCGTCTGTGTTGGATGATGGAGATCCATTGCGCGCAAATGCATCTGTTCGACGTCTTCGAATGGTCGAGTTCCTCTCGATGGCACGGCCTGCTCTGGACCCCCCGGGGGATCAGTCATCGGAGGAATTTCATACATACGGGAACATCATGTGTTGCCTCCTTCTCCAGAAGCCAGCGCTGGATCGGCTGAAAGCGCTTTAGTCCATTCTGCACCTTCTGCATGGAAAACGCCACAGAAAGACTGAAAACTTTTCACTTCATTGAGCCCTTTTCTGTCTAAACTGGGAGTTCTTGATGCCCATTTCACAACTTGTTCCTCTGAATTTGCTCGTACAATGATAGTTTTTCATTTTATTTCCCCTTCACTTGTATTCTTTTTTGAAACCGCGCAGTTTCGAAGACGGGCTTTGTGTTTGTCGCCGCCCATCTGGGCCAGGGCTCCTTCGGAGAAGCGGTTCTTAATCTCAATTTTGGGATTTTTCACGGTAAAATAAAGGTTAAATAAAAAGCTATGGTGAGGCGACACATCAGTAACCTGCCTGAATGAGCATCACACTTACTGCGAGTAAAATGCGATTAGCTAACATCATCGAGATACTTTTGATATCATCACATCTGTGTCAGTAGGTCGTCGCAACCTCAATTCGCCGAGGTTGTTCGGTTCCCTGGGCCGAAGGTCGTGGCTTGTTTTTCATATTCCACTGATGTAAATACAATTTAAAACAATGCAATTCCAATGTCCGTTGAAAGACCCCAAAGAAATTGAATTCGGCGACTTGATTTGTATTCTCCTCCACCAATGCGGTGTAAAACAAGCGTTCAACACACCCAAAATGTTTTGGCTGTAGACAGGGTTGCTATTTAATAGCAGCTTTAATGTAATTAAATCCATAGTTTCAGTTGCTCTCGTTTCAGAGTTAGAGCTCGGCAATACATCACTTGTCCCCACAGAGGCCAAATAAACCTTCCCGCACTATCCTGCTGCAGAGAAGTCCTGACATGCACCGTTTTCTTAACGTCCAACTTTGGAAGGCAGGAGGCCACGGCACGGCCGCGCGAAAGAGCTCCGGATGATAAAATTCCCTTTAGGTTTATTGTCTCGGCGGCTACCTGTGTCCGGTGCCATGTTCCATGACCCACCTCCGCACGTGAGAGTAAATCTACTTAATGACCGTGTATCAAGGTATGCTCATAAACATGCCAATGAAGCTAAGAGGAAAATATGAATGATGGATGTTGTTCAAGGACATATCCGTGATCATCTCGCCATAATGCCCTCAGGGCTCCAAATAATCTTTTTTAATAGGGTGGTCATATGGCTGGAGCATGTACAGTCATGGATCTTTAACTCGTCGATTGTAGGTTTTGCAACCCCCCCCCCCTCCATACCGTACAAGGCAGTTGCCTTGGGCTTGGCGGACGCTGCTCTCTGACTCTTTGTCTCAGGGTATCGGCTGTAAACGGCACCGGCGGACAGAGGTTAAGCAGGTTACTGATCTCGGCTGCAAAGCCGCAGACCCCCTTTTGCCGGCTCGCTTTCTGCGGCGGCTGTTTTTTGAAGAAAACCGAAACGGATGTTTTTTTTATTCAAAAGGGAAAATGGGAAATAATTGATCCAAGCCAACAGAAGTTTCCCAATTGCTGGCCTGATAATAGGAGACCCGTCATCATTAGGATTGATGGCACCAATTTATTATTAATGATTCGTAAAATGAGATCCAGTAGACCCCATTTTAAATACATTTTCTATTACAGAGGAGCTGACTAGCAACAGTGATGAGTTCACCAGCAAAGCCTCTCGCCGTCTCTCTTCTCCTCCATTTGAAATACAGCGTGCCGACTTCAGCCGGCAAAATGTCTTTCTTTGGTAATGCTTGGATCGTCCCAAATTGAAAGCATTTGTTTTAAAGATGAAAGGTGAATGTTAAGCCCCGCCACAGAACCATGATATTGAAGTGTGCGCTAAATGCGCGACATTACAGCCTAACGAATGCTCTCGTCTCTGTGAAATGTTTCCCATTTGCCCCACGCCACACAACCGTCTGCTGCATTACGATCATCTGTCCGTCAAACTCGTGCGATTGCTCTCCGGTCGCGTTACGTCTCGATTGCCAGAGCCAAGTTGCCAAACAGTAGGCATTATTCATGATGCGGCACAGACGCTCTTAATGTCCGCAGGATTTTTATTCTTTCGTCCATTCGGGGGGCGGGGCCAGAGCCTATCCCAGCTGTCATCGGACGAGAGGCGGGGTTCGCCCGTCGATGAGGCCGCACGCGGGGACGTACAAGCGTTCGCTCGGTCCTCTCGTCGAAATCTACTTGTCGTGGCGACTGGACTTGACTTTCTTCACTTGAAGACGTTTTAGCTCCTCGTCCGAGTGGCAGAACCGAAGAAATTCGAGTCCGGGTGCCACGACGAGAAGATTTCGAGGAGAATTCCCCCGTGACCTGGATGACTGAGAACCTCCACGGATACATTCGCACCACATAGACTGATAGGCAAGCGTTCGGTCCTTCACTCACACGTCCCACGGAGACAAACAACCATTCACTCCGTCATTAACCTGTGAGGAACATCCAGAGTCTTCTCCCGCTCCTGCATGGTTTCGGCCAGTGGGAGGAAAGGCGAAGAACCCTGTAGAACCCCACGCAGACACGGGGGGAGAACATGCAAACTCCACACGGAAAGGCCCCCCCGTCGGGGATCCGACCGGGTACCTTGTTGCCGCACGGCGGAGGCGCTAACCATGCCGCCACCGCCGCCCCACGGCTTCGACTTAAAAGGAAAGTAAAAGCAGTCCGAATGGATACAAATTTAGGGTCGCGGAAAACTGCCGAAACTGGCTTAGACAATGTCGTCCGTTTAAAATGCCCGCTGAGCCACGATGAATTATTTCACAATCCCGCAAGTCAGACACCTACCTTCTTGCTATAGATAAAGCTTCCTCTCTGAAAATACCATTAGCAATGCCTGGAGCGCGCTTAAAAATTGATGACCAGAGCAGCCATGATAATTAAGACTAGGGGTAGGTGTGCTCGTGCACTTCAAGGCCGTGGGAATGTGTGTTTGTGTGTGTGTGTGTGTGTGTGCGCGCGCGGTTATATATCCGCACCGATATCTCGTCGGAGTCGCTGTTTGCATGTTGTTTCACGACCATCAAATAGGTGCCGATTCCCGTCGAGCTGTGAAAACGGCACTTAAACATCCCGGTGGCTTGCAACCCGCTCTCTCCTCCAGTCCTGCTGATGCAAGGGGGAGTTCTTGGAAGTCATCAGTCCAAATGACTCATTTCCTTGACAGTGTTCTAGCGAGCAGTAAAAAGGGGGGCGTCGTTCCACGTTTAAATTCGAGATGTATACATTTTTGAATGCTATAATTCTCGGCGCCGGCAATACGTCTGCGACCGAAGGAAAAGATTACGCGGGTAATAAATATTCCGATAAAACAAGCCTCGGGAGAAGTTTATATTCACAAAAAGTCAGCTGAACCCCTGGGCTCAACGTGTCAGAGGAGGTGAGGACGCCGACATATATCTTTGTATCCAAGGAGGATAATCTAACTCCAGGGGTCTCCCTCAATGATTTCACTTGGTTAAAACATCAGCAGCTGCTTACCAAACACAAATCTTTGGCATCTAATTAAACAATCTTCTAATTTAACTGATAGCAAACCATTATTCTACGTAGCATATCTAATTAATTAACTTGTCAGTCGTGCTTTGTAGGCCATTGTAAATTCTTACCGCGAGAGTCGACTTGCACGACCGGTAACAACAAACACCTATGTGAACGCGGAGGGGAAATGACATTCAAACAACTGGTTAGCGAGCACCATATGCAGTCTGGTGTGGGGAAAGGAGGCCGCAGGTCGACAGCGGACCCGAATCTGACTTGCTTTTGAAATCAACAATTCTACGGATGTCATAATTACGAGTGAGTTTTCCGTCTGCTGCGAAAAGCACCCGTTCTAACTTAATTAGTGGAACTCCATTTTTTTTTTTTTTCAGCCTGCAGAGTCCTCAGATCTCCGTTGGATGCCTTCGTACAAGCTAAAGGTGTGGATGGATTTATCCGCCTCCCGAAAAAAGAGAAGAGTTCATACTTCATGATACTCTGAAATCCTGCATCTGTTTATTTTGGTCCATGTAAATAATGGCGTCCTTGACTGAATACGAAGCAGCCAGAACCTACCTCCTACCACTGCTCGGCAGAGATAAGGAATAAGGATACGCCGCGCCGCAATCAAAATCACCCTGGTAGCGTTTCTACGGCCCGCGCAGATCCGATACCTGACTATTTAAACATCGGCAATAAAATGCTAGATGGTACACGACGTGAGCGGCGAGGAGCTTTTATCATAAACTCAAGATTCGTCGCAAGATCGTCGCTCCTCTGCCCGATGTTATCGGTCGAAGTTTCTCCGGGAAAAAATTAAGCGCACAGTTCACAACTACCCCTCTGACTTTCGGTCGGTGCGCTGTCCTCGACCCCATTTCAAGCGGTGATCCCGTAGGCACCGCGGCGCTCGTTTGCGGTCCTCCGATGCATCACGTATCTAATAATTTGGTGTAGCTCCACGCCCGCCCACCAACTCGGGCGAAACGTTCAGCGGGATCACATCGGGCCGCGGGAATAAATGCCGGCTTGTCTGCGCGAGGGGCTGACTCAGCCTTTCTGCCGGCACAATGCGATGTCACGGAGCGAGATGGAACACCGGCCAGTTAATTGCGTACAAGCGCACATTCCATGTGCATAATTGCCCCGCTAACCCCCAAAACAACCACCACTTAAACGATTGTTGTCGTAATACCTCCACCGGCCTGCTGTAATGGTAACGTAAAGTGCAATGAAGTGTTGTGGTGTCTGACGCCTTTAAAAACCATGAATCCATACTGACTAGCCGGCCCTCTTGGCATCACGGCGCCGGCTTAATATCTGGCTCATTGATTTTCCGCAACATCTCCATCAAACTCACATCAATTACAGATATATGGTGGCCATTTAGTGCAATGTGACAGTCAAATTGTTCAGCCTCGACGAAATAGACTCCCTGACACACATACCGTGCATACACAAAGGATGCCAAACATATATCTATATTTATATACATATAAATATATATATATGCCCTGTATAGCACATTATGGGGGATTAACGTACCAAGTAAATTAAGACCACCAGAACCGTGCAGTGGTGGGAAAGCAGCCTACCTCCTCTATTGTCTTGCGTTCCCGTCGAATAAATTGTTTGCGGAACGAGGACGGATATCAGCGGCGGCGAGGACGACGGCCGCAGCCCCGCGGATCGACGTTCTGAGAGCGGCTGTTACGTACCGTCAGCTCCGAGTCTGCCGCGTGAGATTCACTAATGCCCTGCTTTTGTCGGAAACAAGCGGCAGATACTGACTCTGTGTGTTTCAACGGGTCGACCTGGGACAAAGTACAAACACGGCTTCTTTGCCCCTTTAAGTCCATGAAAAATATATCCCAACTTCTACTTCCTGGTTCAACGCAGGTGCATTTCCACCTTCTTCTCAGCGATGCATGTCTGTTCTGCTTTTTTATTCCTTCCGGAGCTCAACCATCAGTCTGGTTTCCCCGCAATGCTGCCGACACTACTTTCCAAATGGATCAACAAGAAACCATGAATATAAAAAGTGAAATAAACCTGCCACTCATCCGGACAAATAAACAACCACTCGGATGGCTGGTAAGTCGAGCGGTTCCCCGCTTGGGGAGTCTGGGGATCTTTAGCATTTCATACGACTGACGCGGCTGGAATGTGCCGTTTTTCCTCCTCTGCTCCGCTCATGCTGTTAACACGACGGCTGATGTATACTTTCCCCCCCAAAAAATTGAAATAAGCGACTGGGACACTCGCGGCAGAACGTTTGCAAGTCTTGCGGAAAACATCAGAATGAGAGTCCCTTCTTCAACGTTACAGAGACCCACGTTGGCCCGACTTCATCCGCGTTTGGAAATCATCTGTAAAATGCAGAGGGCAAGAATTTCCCCTTGCACGCCCGATGCCAAAAGTGCGTGCAGTATCTATTGCGTATCACCGAGCGATGGCGGAAACGTTGACTGAAAAACGTGCATTTCCCCGATACCGCCCGCGCCGATTATATCTGTAGAGCCATCTTCCATTATTCATCCAATATGATCCTTTCTGTTAGTCAGCCTGGAAAATGTGATGCATAAATTCAAAACCCACTCAGGACTGTATCATGTAATTAGAGCGCATTATGCACTTAACTGCTATTTGAATAATACAATGCAAATCATTTTCTGTTTAGACTTCTGCGGGGTGACTCTTTTGCTTTTTCACTTACACCCACCGAGGCGGGGACAGGAAATCGAGCGAGAGAGCGAGAGAGAGAGAGAGAGAGAAAATGTAAAAATTGAACTGAAAATCCCATTAAGAAGGTCTGGCCCTCCACTTTTGACTCAGCTGTTAGCCTGGTAGCACTTTGTACACACCACATGATGTGTCAGGCTAATCACCGCAGAGCAGCTGCAAATGTTGGGGAATTGCAAAGCTGATGAAAACATATACCCCATGACGTTGACCTCAATTGGCTTTTAAGTCTTTCAAGCAAACCGTCATCCCAACAGCTATCTTACCACAGTTTATTTATTCAAGTGACTACCATTAACTGCAGGGGGGGGGGGTGGGTGGGTTCTGTGAAACGCTTTTCTCAGTTTCTGTCCTCGCGCACTCGCCGCAGAAGCCCAACGGTAATCTCCTTTCATAATAAAAGCATCATAAGTCCCAAATTGGATCTCCAAGATGAATTTCTCTTAATGCAATGCAGATTTATTGAATTAAGCGTTCCGCTTTAGATGTGCCGCCTCCGCTGGACCATCTATTCGAAGTGTTATTGTATATTGTGTCCTGGAGTGAGGAGGGCTTTAATTGGGTCGGACTTTTAATTACAATGTAAACTCGGATAAAATACTGTACAATTAAGTCAATGGTAAAAGTAAATGATGTCCCCGGCTAGACTCTCCTAATAGAGGTTCTTCAAACATCAGAGGGGTGGCATATTAGCTGCACTGAACTAAAACTTATTAGCGGTCTTTCTACTGAGCCATGAAAAAAGTAATGGCCACATAAACACGTTTTAATGAGTAGGATGATCGCTGAAAGTCTAAGCTAATTTGATTAAGTATCATAATCAAATACGGTTTGGGGAAATGTGGAACAGAGAAGCTAATGCCAAAACTTTTACATTAATTAGTGTATAAAATCGAATTATCCATCGGATTTTCCCTTTTCTTTTTTTTCTTTTTTTTTCCTGGAGAGGACACGTCTGTCGGCGCGCATCCACTTCATCCGCGGACGTTTTCTGAATGTCATACCGCCGCGCGGCATCTGATCCCGGCCTCCTTTTCCGGCTGAGTAACCAAAGAGCTCCAAATGAAGTAACAAAAGGCGGCGTAATAACATCACGCTCACTCGTCTGATACACTTTGAAATGCTTGCACGATCAAGGTCTAGGCCAAAGCATGATCAATTTGTCTCCCAGCTATTTCCACACTACATCTATCAAATTGCAGATTTTAGGAAATGGGCAGCGCCTGCCTGGAATTTATGATGACTATTAGAGACACTGGCATGAGTGCAAAACCAAGACAGTGGTAGAGATATATATATTTTTGTAGAGACTTTACTTCAATAAAAAGATTAAATCCAGCGTGAGCCAAAAGTATTTCATTCTTATGAACCACAGAGTGCTGTATTTATGCCAGCCTATAATCAGAGACCTTGAGACTGGAGTCCCAGAGGGGAATTGGATGCTATAGTAATGGTGATGAGTTGAAAAGCATTGCACTTTCCCTTTTTTTTTACAGGACCCAATGGAAACCTAAACGTGTATAGCATGACGGAGCGTCCGCTCCACGTGGACGACTCCCGCTCCGCTCCGAAAATCCAAAATCCCTTTCCTTCTGTTTTGGAGGGGCAGTTATCTGGATTCGCCGTTGTCTCGTGGTTCCTTTTTTTATTTTCAGGAGAAAAAAAAAAGGTACAAATGGGATCAAACGATCCATTAAGAATTACTTATCGTGCAACGCGGTTAAAGCCGCTCGCTGCTAATCTTATATCGCCACTAGAGTGAAAAGGGGATCACAATTAATTACCTACTGAGCTCGACACAGTTAAATATCTCGCAGAGTTTTGACTTTATAATCCCCATCTCTCCAGTTACTTTATGGAAACTTAAATCCATAACTGTATTTCTTCTATCATGTCATTTTCCAGTCTTTTATCTGCCTTCCACTGAATGCTACTGACTGCGTTCCCTTTCGTGCGGTAGCAACGTTTTGCAGTTCCTAGAACCTTTTCAGGAACCAAGGCACCATGGACCTCAGTTCCTAGGACCACTTTAGCTCCTACTCCACAGTTCCACAGGAACTCATAAGACTTTCTCCAGATGCTTCTTGCGGCGCACCGTTGTTAAAACCGCTGCGGTCACTGGTCGGCTGTTTTCCCCGATTCTCAAATTGAAAGAAGCAGCGAGAAACGGAGCGACGAACGGGTCAAAGCTCTTCTGGCCCGCTTCACCACAGAGGGGTTTCCGGGACTCGCAGAGGAACATCAAGCTTTCGGCCAAAATACGCGTGGAGGTAGCTAACGGCTAACGGGGATCTTCACAATGGCGAGGCAGTGCAGGGAGAAGATGAAACCACTTCAGCTCGTCAGGTAGTCCATGCTTATGGTTCCCGCCGTGCAGAACATGAACGCCGTGGCAGCTTCCACCTCCGTGTTGTTCCTCTTCTTCTTCACGGCGACTCTTCTGTGTTCCCTGCCTGTGGGGATGTGGAACTCAAAGGTCCCCCCGGAGGAGGCTGGTTCCTGGATCCAAATTTGAGCCGGACAGTTTTGGAAAAATATATTCTCGGAACTTTTGCGTCCTCGAGCGACTATCGACTACAGCGAAGTGACTCCCTGCACGGACGTCGTACATTCAGTGTTGTTAAAACACTCAAACCGCCAATTATTTTTTGCTCCTTTTCGATGTTAATATTTGCTTTGATTCTAGCTTGTTGAAACCGAATCCACACTTTTTCCAGAGGGCGTCAAGGTGTCGCGCTCAGCCGTCCGACCAGCTTCCCGGTTGCATCATCCCATTCTAACCTTTGCTCATTCAAGCAAGTGCTTTTTCTTGAGAAAAAAAAAATTCTCCGCGTTCTTCTCTGGTTCGCAAAAACACTGCCAACATCTTGCCCCGGCACCTGGGATGGTTTTGTTTCACCTACGAGGAAAACCAGCCGCAGCAGTATTTTCAGCATAATATGTTCAACTTCCTGGAAGGCAGTCCAGCTCTACAACAACAGAACTATTTCAATAATGGCCCAATTTTGAGGATGCTTTACGATTGACCCCCGACCGCCCCGGGGTACGTAAGAAATCTACCAAGTCCCGGCGCTCTTAGGAAATGATAATCAGAGGCGCTCTCTGCAAACATCACATCTGAGGATGAAACCAGGGCGAAGCCGCGGTGGGACGGCGGCGGCGGCGCCGTGCCACAATCAGACGGGTCCAGAGAATGAATGTGCAGTCAACGTGTATCACCGTCCCAGCCAGAAGTGATTTATTATGGCGAGCTGTTTGGTCATCGACCGCCGACCCCGACGGCCTCGGAACATCCCGATAGAATTCTCTTTGGAAAACAAAGTTGGGTCTTGGAGATTTAATATATTGAATGCGAACGCAAGAGTTTGACAGAGAATTTCAGTATCATACTTTAAATGGCCTGTAAAACAGCCCCTGATGTTTTATCAGATTTTAATACCAAACTGTGGATAAATATGTGCAGCAGAATGTATTTGCCTTCATGAAAAGAGAGTATTGGACGTTTGTACCTTGGCCTGCGAGATAGCACCACCAGAAAATGCAAATAGATTACTGTTGCAGAGCCATTGTGATTCACACAGCCTGAATAATCGTTTTAAAAAATGAGTGTGTTTGAAAGTAACCCATTCGGACAGAACGTGGGAATCATTCATTTGGTCAAAAACGCTATCAATGGAGTTTTAAGGCTAATGAAAAAACTCATATGTATGAGTGCTTCCATGCTTTCATTTTCATATATATATATATATATATATATATATATATATATATATATATATATACAGAGAGAGAGAGAGAGAGACATACTTTCCTTTGAGTGACAGTCCAATCCTTTTCACCATCAATTTGACCAGTGTTGTTTTGGGATAGAAATAGATAATAATATAAATATATTCTTCTTCTTTTCCTTTCGGCTTTTCGCTTCAGGTGTCGTCACAGCGAATCAACCTCCTCCATCTAACCCTGTTCTCTGGATCCTCCTCTCTCACACCAACTACCTTCATATCTTCTCTCACTACGTCCATAAATCTTCTCTTCGGTCTTCCTCTAGACCTCCTGCCCGGCATCTCCAATTCCAGCATCCGTCTACCAATATAGTCCCCATCCCTCCTCTGTCCATGACCCGACCATCTCAGTCTGGCTTCTCTGACCTTCTCTCCAAATCATCTAACATGAGCTGTCCCCCTGATGGACTCATTTCTGATCCTCTCCATCCTCGTCACTCCTAAAGAGAACCTCAACATCTTCATCTCTGCCACCTCCAGCTCTGCCTCCTGTCTTTTGTTCAGTGGCACTGTCTCCAAACCATACAGCATCTCTGGTCTCACCAGTAAACCTTTCCTTTCATTCGAGATGAAATTCTTCAATCACAAACAACCTCTGAAAATATGAATATATATATATATATATATATATATATATATACACATACACACACATATATATATGTAAGTACCTATATATAAGTATATGTGTGTGTGCAGGTGTATAAATGTGTTTATATATGTATACACAATACATAGACATGATTATGTGGATAAACAAACATAAACGCATATATTCATATGTATTCATATATATATATACACATCTATGCACATTTTTGTATGCATATATACACATATAAGGCGGCAACTGGAGTAAGCACACACACACATACGCTTGTATATGTGTGTATGTATGTATATGTATATGTATATATATGTGTGTGGATGTATATATATATGTGTGTGTGTGTGTGTGTGTGTGTATATATATATATATATATTCATATATATATATATATATGTGTGTGTGTGTGTGTGTGTGTGTTTGTGTGTGTGTGAATACAGATAACCCGAACCATATACATATATATGTTTATATAAATACACACACAAAGATATATATATATATATATATATATATAGAAAAATAACAACCCAAAACGGTCCCCCGGCAACTCCCAGCCAGGCCTCCAACCAAACGAACCAACTGACTTCTTTTATTTAGCCCGATCCAAACATTAGCCTTGTATTTTCCTGCTCAGACTCCCACTCAGGTGAGTCCCCAGAATTCGTACCTCCATTATTTTCATCACAAACCCTCTTCATTTGGACCAACGGCCAATCTCTGCAGTTATACACTGGAAGCCCCCCGCGGTCGGGAGCGAAAAGGCGTCTCGGATGAGAGGCGGAACGTCTTCAAGGAGAGAAACTAACTCCAGTTGCCACGATAAGATCTGACAACGATTACCAATAACGCCTCCACTCAGTGTAATCAAACAGACCTCGTTCTTTTATTTCAGCTGCCTGAATCATTCTTAATACTAGAAAAGGAATCATTTTACATCCTTTAGACTGGATTACGGGTAATTGTTGTTGCGCAAGGATAATGCTCCATTTTCACTGTAGAGGAGTTGGACAGCAGAATTGTTACTGCGGTTGGCTGTCATCTGCAAAGTGACTTTCGCTATTTCCATATGTTTACTTAATGCTGTGCTGTTTAAAATGGTAAAATATGGAAGCTCCATTGTGTACGGCCAATACATTTCTACACCAATAGTACTACTTGCATTGTGTTTTTTGAATATTCCCTGTGTTTCAGTCAACTTCCGAAGCGTACTTGCTTGTCATAATTACTGCAAAGTGAAAGGAGACAATGTATGCTGTGACAAATGGACAGAACTAAGGGGCTTTGTATTGTCAACACCGACAAATCTATTTTCAGATTGGGAATTAACTTGGATCATGTGGAGTCAGTACTGCCAGACACGCAACACCAAACTTTATAACCGAACCACATAAACATTAAAATCGTTGATATAAACAGCACTCTAAATTTTTGTTTTTTTTTTCAATAAAGAATATTACTGGATGTGTTTGGATGAAGCGCAAACGTCTGGGGAGTCCATTTCATGTGGGTGCGGGACAGAGCGGACAGGCACTGATGGGGCCTGGGACTGCAAGTGCAGGATAAAATAACGCCGCCATAATGTTTTAGCATTCGAGGGTTAATAACAGCTGCAAACATGTATAAAAGTGGCGGAGGTCCTTGTACCCATTGCCCCGCCGCTTTGCAGGGCTGCATATTGACTCAGCCGGCTGACTCACCAGAGCTCAGCCGGAGCAAAGTCGGAGAGCGTCTATCAAGGGTGGGAAGCTGCAGCGTCAAACGTGACTCTCAGCAGGGCCAAGCTGCCTCACGACTGGCGCTGATTGGCTGCTGCGTACGCATCACGAAACATTTAACACTTCCATCTGTCTCCATTTCCTCCACCTGGTTGTTTCAAACTTTGGCGAGGGTGTTTCAAGGAGCCCGACGCCCTCGACTTTCCCTCCTCAGGTCCCCTTTTGTGCATGCGTCCGAATAAAAAAAAAGCGATGAATTTCTGAGCGAGTGAACGATTGTCCAGAGTTCTGGCACCTTCGGAACCGGCGCGGTGAGAACGAAAGACAATAACGACAGTGCAAAGTCCCTGAAGCAATGCTATATTTCAGATACAGAACAGTCGGAGGTATACCTGGGGGAGGCGTTGTAGCTAGCGCAAGAAAGTTCCTGGTCTGATTCTTGTCTGTGTGGAGATTGAACGAATGTGCGGGACCTCGGGTTTCTTCCGAAACATGCAGTCGACGACACTAACCATGAAGGATTGAGCGTGATTGGTCGTACGTCTCTATATGCTGTGAACGACTTGCGACCGGTCCGAGGTGAAATTGCACAATTCGCGGTATCGATAAGAAGAAATGCTTTTAATGTCACATACAGTTTTTCATGGAGCACAACATCAGCCAAATTTGACCACTGATTTAACCCATCATGGATGAACCATGAGCAGAAGGCAGCTAAGGAAGCGCGCCAGGGGTTCAGTGTCTTGCTCAACAACACTTGACAGGCTCGGAGGAACCGGGAATCAAACCAGGAATGCAGCAGGCCTAGTGGTAGTAGCTGGTGTTGCTAGTAGTCCCGTCTGGGGCCACTTTTGAAGGGCGGAAACTCAGTCAATACTGTTTTTATTTGTCTCCAGGGGGAGACACTAGAAGTCTCCTTTAAACAGCTCGGTTGGAACAGGGTCAAGAACGAAGGTGGAAGACTTGCTAATGACTTCCTGCTAATTGCAACGCTGATTGCATCTTCTGTCATCATATTACTGGATGACACCCTGGGTGGAAGTTTACGGATGCCGATATCCCGGGGACCCGTTTCAACCGCACCGAAACGACCGGCCCTTCGTGACATATTTTTATAGAACATCTACATTTGCTCCCTGGAATCGGGCTTGAATTTATTCTAGTCAAATGATAATGTATTGCTGCTCTGGCGAGAGTGCAAAAACATCGATACGAACAATGGGATCTAAAGAAGTATGCACCGTTGCAACAATTCCAATACAAATGGCCTTTTACAGCCACGAACCGCAGCCGAGTAGCTGTGCGAGTGTGTGTGTGTGTGTGTGTGTGTGTGATTGTATATACAGCAACTTATGAACTCAGCAGAAAAAGCCGCGATAGCTCTGACAAACCCACCGCTGACCAACAGCGCTCAGCAACTTTATGCTTTTTACATGAAAATCCATCACGGCGGCCGCGCCGGCAGAGGCTGTGGCTTTTCAATTAACTGATTTGCCAAGGTGTGTGATAATGGTGTTGGTGCTGAGCCGCCCGCGCAATTGAGAGCCTTTAACCTCCGTAACAAAAGACGTCCCTGGGACGAAGGGCGGAAATGCTTCAAGGAAATAATCAAAGTCCAGCCGCCGCGGTAAGAGCAGCGACCTGGATTAATGAGATTCTCGACAACATATTTGAACTTCCAGCTTCATGTAGTCGCCCAAACACAAGAACCCTGTCAATTCATGCCGTCACGTACGAGCGCACGGTCGCTTTTCTGCGCACAGAAAAGGTAATCCTGACACAAAACCCTGCCCGAACCGGCCGGCCAGCGAGCCGCTTCCGCCGTCATTTTCCTCCTTGTGTCAGAGGACGACCTTGGCCTCCGCGAACCAAGAGCCTCGGAATTAGTCACTCACCTAACAATAGCAGTGGAAGCGATTTATCCCGTCCTCCAGATCCGTCAACGGGAGTTTAAAAAGCTCTTATTTTGAGACAAATCTGACAATGCCGCTGAGGCTGAGGGAGAAAGGCAATATTGAAATGCAAATGAATGGGGCCACGCAAGGAGGGGCTCATTCTTGAAAAACTTACCGATGACTGATCTCGCTTTTTGTTTTTTGTTTTGTTTTTTATCCCCCCCCCCCCCCCTCCCTCCTCCCCCCTCCACCTTACTTTTTGCACATTAATCAGGGGAAAATCCGCCATTCCCTTTTTTTGCGTTCGGTGGGTTAAACGGGGGTTCAGCAGTCACCTCTTTGAACAAAA
>CAAKHD010008720.1:97130-121920 GCA_901007705.1 Fistularia tabacaria | reverse complement strand
TTTTTTTTTTAAAATTGGGACCCCCCCCCCCCACCCCCCCCCCCCCCCCCCCCCCGCCCCCCATCTCACATAATCTGATGCCGTTACGCCATAAAAAGTGGAACATGACTAATCTCCAGCAATCAGGCCCTTAAAAGGCAACTTGCGCCGCGGCAATTGTGCATTGGATGCTCCGCGTTATCAGATATCCTCACGGCGGTGTGTCGTCGTGACGCCGAAGGTGGTTCACACACAATTTTTCAATAAAATCTGAGAAGAAAAACTTTGTCGGAGGGGCTGTGAAGTACGGCGAAAGTGAAGAGAAGCTACAAATAACAAGCGCGTTGTCTTGAAATGAAGCCGGGAGTAACCTTTGACACGCTGATGAGGTTTTTACAAAACACGCAAACACGTGAGCAGACATCGGTGCGTGCACGCTACGTGGGAAGTACTTTTCCCACAGTGGATGCGGATCTGCGCTGGGTGGGAGCACACAGGAAGAGACGTCTACTGGGAATTCAAACCCTGAGGAATCTCATCTGCTGTTCATCAGCCATCAGTCACTCCTGTACACACACACACACACACACACACACACACACACACACACACACACACACACACACACACACACACACACACACACACATAGACACATAGACACGCACAATTCCAAAATAGATTTTTTTTTTGTGCAGCCCGAGCCTTAAAAAGGACGTCGTTGGATTTTACCAATTAACATGAAGTCCCCTCAAACCAGAACACGGGTTGGGGGTGTAGAAGTTAGTTAGTGTGTATCTTCAGTCGTAAAATCACACTGACCTCCACATCTGTTGTTCAGTGAGCCGTGTAAATAAAAGTATAGTGGGACCCAGAAGGTTGCATTCTTTCTCAAAGCTGCGGAGGGGAGGGAGGGAGGGAGAGAGAGAGAGTCATGCCACACACACAAACACACACACACACACACACACACACACTCTCTCTTGATGACTCCCTCCTATGATCCGGGGAGCGGACCATCCATGGTCCATCACTTGCAGGATGAACCAGAGGCAGTTGGCAGTGCACCTCAACAGCCGGACTACAGAATACACTGACAGCGCGCGGGCCAGGAGCCGGGATAACCTTCTCACATACGATGACTTCACTGAGGAAACCTGCTGTCCCGGACGATGCCTGGGGTGAGTTGCTGTCATTTACGCGCCGCTGCTGTGATGAGACGGGCAGAGGAAGCTGTGTTTTTCTGCTCACCTTTGACACGCTTTTGCAAAGATTGCATTTAATGCTTGCTATGCCGCCATGCCGACTCAACTAAAATCAGACCTACCTTGAATATTCCTTTTATTCGAGGTATGTCTGATTTTTAAATCAACCGTGGATCATTAATTTTTTGAAAGAAAGGCACAAGAAGCCCAAGGATTTAACACAGAAAAAAAATAATTCTATTAACTGGAGTAAAGTAGAAACTCAGAGATGGCATGTTTTTTCAGTTACCCTCATTGGCATTTTCCTTTTTGTTGATTTTTTTTTTTATTGCATTTTTTGCTGTTTTGTTGAATTTGAAATTGACAAATGGATTAAGCAGCAGTAGCAGCAGGATCTGTGTATGCCCAGTAGTCAACATTCAGATAAAATATACTGACTGTTTAACATCCCGCGACTCTCTGGCAGCCACAGCAGCTCCGAGAGGCAACTCCTGGCTCGTCTCATGGCCGTTAAGAGACGCCAGGCTCTCCGCGGTCCGGCCTACATGTTCTCCGCTCCCTCGACCAGCCTGACCGAGGTGGAGCAACGTTTCCTGGAGGCGGCGGAGTACGGCAACATACCCGAAGTGCGCCGCATGCTCCTCGACGTACACAACTTGAACGTCAACGCCGTGGACTATATGGGCCAGAACGCGCTGCAGCTCGCCGTGGCCAACGAACACCTGGAGGTGACCGAGTTGCTGCTCGGGAGGGAGGACCTGGCCAGAGTGGGAGATGCCCTCCTGCTGGCCATCAGTAAGATGCGTTCGTTTGTCTGTGTGTGTGTTTCTTTTCCACCTGAAGCATTTTTCTAAGCTATCCAAAAAGTCCTCTTCAAAAAGACGTGGGCTTCGACCCAAACACACCACTGTATAGCAGCGCATCACTGTAAAGTAACAAAAACGTCATCAAAAACATGGAGCTCTCAAAAAAACCTTCAAATGCAAAGTGCAACGGAAAAATATTCACAAAAAAGACGCAGATAAAATCCATGAGATGTTCATTTCAAACGTTACATACATCTGGACAGGATTGGGGAGATACAAACGCAACAAACTCGCGACTGCCGAGAGCAAAACACAGTTTATTTACACACACATGCACGCTGTCTGGAAAACAGGTGGACACACTCAGGCCGGGGAACAGGTGTGGGCAATTCACGGCCTCGTGGTCCTGACAGGATGTTTAAACTCTCGCTAAACAGACTTAAGGAAGTCCGAAAGTGACCAAACAAGCAAACGAAATGACTCACGGTACGTCAGAGATGGTGGGAGTCATACGGTTTGGCCCTTTTTTATGAGGGTCAAATACTGAGCCTTCTACGCCGCATCCTCCTCTCTTGCACCTTCACCCATCCACTTCCTGGATAAAACCAGCCCGTTGAGTCAGAGAGCCCTCGCTGCCTTCAGCTCGCCCCCTCTCTGCACAGAGGACGATGTCGGCTGGCTCTGAGGAGAAGGGAAACATCAGCAGCATGATTGTGCAGATGTTGAAGGACCAGGGAGCCTCCTGGGATGATCCAGTTTGACTCTGACCTTCCCTGAAAACTGAATCTGTGTTTGTTGTTCAGTTCAGCTTTTTGGTCTAAAGTGCACATTCAAATACTTGGATCCAATAATAACCAACTCTATTCCACTAATATTTAGCTCGGACACTTTGTCTAATTCAATTTAAATGGAATTAAGCTAAAGTTGCAGTAAAACCAAACATGAAAATGAAATAAGACATACACTCAAATTTCAACAATTTAAAAAATAAGGACCTTAATGTGACTATTATTCCGTTATTATTAATAATAATAAGAAGAACAGAGATTTTGACAATAATGATATAATAATAATACTAATACTACTACTACTACTACAACTAATAATAATTATTATTTTGTTGTTGTTGTCATTATTATCAATATTGTATTTGATTTTATTACTTTTTTCAGTTGAACTGTTGCTTCACAGATCAATATCGCACCTCATTATCATTGATTAGGATTGTAAAAAAGGAGAATAATTTCTCTGTGAGTTGTTAGGCTGGAAGAACAATGTCTTAGGATAATACTTTCTTGATTCCCACAGGGAAAATTCCTTTTTTCTTATCTTTTTGTTCTAAAGAGGTGACGGGTTTATGTTAAAGGCCAAACGCATCTGTCGATGTGCTTTTGCACCACAGATGTGAGTCTTCAATATACGTGGGCTTGCAAACAACCTCAGAGCAGATTGGCTTACTTAGATTCTTCAATCCTTTGCAGGTAAAGGTTACGTTCGTATCACGGAGGCCCTGCTCAGCCACCCCTCATTCAGAGACGCTCACCGCCTGACCGCCAGCCCTGCACAGGCCGACATGCTGGACGACTTCTACGCCTACGATGAGGACGGGACGAGGTAAAGCATGGGACACTGGTGAAGTTCAGTGTCCATCGTTGGAATTATGTAACTGATAAACTGGGCAGCGATTTAGTGTCAGTTGTTAAAGGAGTCTGTGGGTAACTTATAAATAATACATGGATGGATTATCAAAATGCAAGTACATTAGATCATAAAAATGCAGGTGATGGTCAAGCATGACTCAGACAGTGAAACACTGCAGTTTTGGAAAAGGGTGATTTCCACATTGATTTTTTTCTCTGTAAATGTGGGGTTTGGATGACAAGTGTATTAATCAGGCAGATACAGAGCAGGCCATCACATCCTTTGGACGCTGAGCTAAATTCAGCTGCACTGCAAGTCATGCAGACTTTTACATTTTCTGTTATCAGCAATCACCAGCTTCACTTAATTTAATTTAATTAAATCTTTTTAAATTTATTCAATTTGATTTTACCTCATGTTATTTGATTTCATTTAAATGTCATTTCATTTTATTTTTATTTCATATTTTCCCGTGTTCCTGAACAGGAACACGGGAAAATGTCAGACCGACTGCTGTTTGGCCGTTGTATCCAGTCTTGAGCTACTACCTCCTTTTGGCTCCTGCCTGCCTTCGCATCTGTGTTCTTTAACGGCGTGAAAATGTTTAGTTGTGTGACACTTTTATCGGGAGGCGCACTTGTTTATTTAGAACAGGAGCCGCAGGTCATGTTTCTTTTTCTTTTTAATCACCGGGCCTGACTGGCCTGCGAGGACTTCACTGGGGTGTGATTAAATATTTACAGCTGAATTCTTGAGCAAGCGGGCATTTCAATGAAAAGAATAAGTTGGCACGAAAATAAAAAATTGTTGATATATATTTGATCCTGACGTCGTGTTTGGTGTTTTTTATGATCCTGCAGGTTTTCTCACGATGTAACACCGGTCATCCTGGCGGCTCACTGCCAAGAATATGAAATCGTTCACACCCTGCTGAGCAAAGGCGCCCGGATCGACCCGCCTCACGACTACTTCTGCGGCTGCGACTCCTGCAACTACCAGCAGCAGTTTGACTCCTTCAGCCACTCCCGCTCCAGGATCAACGCTTACAGGGGGCTGGCCAGTCCGGCTTACCTCTCCCTGTCCAACGAGGACCCGGTGCTGGCCGCCCTGGAGCTCAGCAACGAGCTGGCCATGCTGGCCAATATCGAGAAGGAATTCAAGGTAGAAATACCTTCGGCGATAAAAGACGACAAACAGAATCAACAGACAAACGGAAAGATGTTCAGCTCCTTGAATAAATCTATCTGTTATGGAAATTTCCCCTAAAATAGCCCCTTTCTCAACAGTGTCAACGTCTGTTTAACTTAGAAAGCCTTTCTAATGCTTGCAAGAGGAACCAGATTTAAATTGCTTTCTGAGTGGATTGCAAACATTAGCTTCTATCCATCGGGTAAAGTGCTGCGGAGGGTTTCCACTTCTACCTCAGACTCTCAGAAAACCTTGAGGAATCTTGTCACTCCAGCTGTGTTTAGTCTGACGGAACTGAATTCAGTATTTTGTTTTTTTTCCCCCCAGAGATTTGTTAAAGAAGTGGTTTGGGTGCGCTTACCACAAAAGCTCCGGCGCAGTTTGTTTATGTTTTGAGAGCGATCGCTTGATCCGACGTTGTGAAACTTCATCCTGGCCGGGCCGGGCCGGATCGCATCCGCTTCCGTTTCCTCTCCAGCATTTGAAGACGGTGCTTTAACTTCACGTAACCTGAAGCAACACATTTCAGAGATATTTACTTTAAAGTGCATTGAAATTAGTCCCTCTGTTCCGATATCAGGTTTACATATACGGCCTAAATGATGGCCGCTGGGATTATGTTTTGTTACTTTCACATGCCCTTTCACATGCCCTGTTGTCGCCATATTAATCATCACATTCAAAGTAGAACTCCAGGTACGACTCAGTTAAACATTTGCCTCATATTTCGCCCCTGTGGTGTTTGCAGAATGATTACTGCCGCCTGTCGAGCCAATGTAAGGACTTTGTGGTGGGCCTCCTGGATCTGTGCAGGAGCACCGAGGAGGTGGAGGCCATACTGAACGGGGAGACGGACCCTGGAGACAGCTACGACCTACCGGGACGGCCCTCCCTCACACGGCTCAAATTAGCCATAAAGTACGAGCTCAAAAAGGTCAGTTTGCTCGCAGACCGGGCGCGGGAAGGACACGGCAGGGGGGTTTCTGATCAATTCCAAGCCTGGCAAACACAAAGTGGAGTATATTTGTCAAGGGAACCCTGAAATATCGAAGCGCCGCCTTTGAATATTATGGGAATCCCGATGAATTGTGTCACAAGAAACGAGCTACGAGCTCTCAGTGATGCAGTCAAAGGGAAAATAAGTATTTGATGAATTCCCTGATTCTGTGACACACACACACGCACACGCACACACACATATGTATATATATATAGGAGACCAAATGTTTAATTTCATTTTTTAGCATTCAATTTGAATGAAAATTAAGAGTTTTGTCAACACGACATAAAATGGGATGATTTTATCTTGGAAAATCGATTTGTTTATAAAGAAAACGCTGTTATTCCGCCTTGTTTTCACCTCAACGCTCCCGCTGTCTTCTCCCCTGCGTTCAGTTTGTGGCTCATCCTAACTGCCAGCAGCAGCTGCTGAGTATTTGGTATGAAAACCTGCCGGGCCTCAGACAACAAACCACGGCTATCAAGCTGCTGGTGGTGCTCGGGGTGGCCATGGGGCTGCCTGGGCTGGCGGTGGCCTACTGGATTGCTCCGTGCAGCAGAGTATGTACTTTGAATTCTTGCACGGTGCTTTGAATTCACGAAAGGAGGACTTTTCACCCCTTATCATCTAATCTTTGTGATTCAGATAGGAAAAGTGATGCGCAGCCCCTTCATGAAGTTTGTGGCCCATGCCTCATCTTTCACAATTTTCCTGGGTCTTTTGATCTTGAATGCAGCAGACCGTTTTGCTGGCACCACCCTTTTGCCTAACATGACCCACCATGAGGTACGAGGAGGTGCCCAACACAATCCGGACCCTCTGCTGCTCTACAGAATGACCACGACACCCTTCACATGGATGGAGACCCTCATCATTTCATGGGTAATGGGTAAGAACTGCAGCTATGACTTGGAGAAACGAAGCAAAATCGATGCTATGCATTCCAAACGTTGGGTATAAAGCTCCGTCCAAGATAAAATGCAAAGTCATCCTATACATTGGAAAATGCATACACTTAAAATTAAATAGGATGTAATGTATGATTATTATTATTACTATTATTAAAAGCAGCAACAACAACAACAACAACAATAACAACAAGAAACAACAATGATAATTAAAATTGTTATTTTTATAAAAGATTGCCCAGAAATTCTGTAGGTCAGATTAAGGTCTGTATTTGCTATTGTTATATATTTTATTTTTTTGTTTTGCATTGTTATTATCAACAATAACAATAATAATGATGAAAATAATCTAATAAAAACAAGAGCATTGAATAATCTTTTGAATGAGTAAAATTATTAGAAATGCTGAAATTGGTTTGTTTACAAACTCATGTTAGTATTAGAAGAGTAAGTCAAAGGATGTTTTTTTAAGACAAAACTAATTGTAATGTGTAGAATGTGTAAATAAAAAAACAGAGGGGCACCTTATCAGATCTCTTCTTCATGGATTGTCACAGTTGGATGATGTTTTTGGTCAGATGACGTAAACCTCCTCCTGTGTGGGCCGTTGGTGCTGCTGCAGGTATGATCTGGGCTGAGGTGAAGGAGATATGGAGTCAGGGGCCGGGGGAGTACCTGGTGGAACCGTGGAACTTCCTGGACTTTGGGATGCTGGCGATCTTCCTGGCTTCGTTCAGCTGTCGTTTCTCAGCTCTCAGACACGCTGACATTGCCCAGACATACGTACACAAACACTATGTGACCCTGCACAATGTCACGCTGCCCCCCGACATAGAATACTACACACTGGGTGAGCATTCCTACTCTCTTGAGCTTCACTTCCTGCAATTGCACTTGTATTTAGCTCCTTTAACAGAAGGCAGATGTCAGTGTGCAGGGATTGTCAGTAAATTGTCTGATGAACTGTTTACTCCAAAGCATGATCGGAAACACCATTTAAAGTGCATGCACTATGCAATCTGTTACCACAGCAACAAAGCTTAGCTTTGGGTTGAAAGAATGGATGGACCCAGGCGTCCCTGCCTTCCCTAAACTGATTTCCACTCTGTCTTCATAGCGAGGATCCACTGGTTGCCATCAGACCCCCAGCTGGTATCGGAGGGGCTGTACGCAATCGCGGTGGTGCTGAGCTTCTCTCGGATCGCCTACATTCTCCCAGCTAACGAGAGCTTTGGCCCCCTGCAGATTTCTTTGGGGAGGACAGTCAAGGATATCTTCAAGTTTATGGTCATCTTCATTCTGGTGTTTTTGGCATTCATGATCGGCATGTTTAACCTGTACTCCTACTACCTGGGGGCAAAGCAGAACGACGCCTTCACCACGTGAGACACGCTCGTTCTCGTGCCGTGAATTCCTCCACTCAATGCTTGAAGTTTGGAAATGTTTGCATCCCCAACTTGGCAGAATTATCATCGTTCCGTTTTCCACCTCATCCTTTGTTTGTATTTTGTGAGCGGCTGTCTAATAAGATTGAGAGCTGAATGTCATTAACAGTGAAGGTCACAGGAAAAATCTCCCTGACTTTACATTCATTAACGCATTCACGTAGAAGATGCTGTGATTGACAGATAAAAATGACTCATGCTGTGTTTGCAAAATCCAGAGCTAGAATATAAAACCCAGAAAACAATTGATTGCTGTAACAAAGCAACAGAAATATTTCCTCGTTATTCATCAAATATTTCCAAAGATTGATTTTCGTTGATCACATAGAACTCGGCCCTCACCAGGTAATGATTTAAAAAAATTTAAAAAACTTATCATCCATTTCCTTTCAAGTTGTTCTTTATATCCGATCCTCATACATAATATGTTCCAGCTGGCTGTCTTGTAAATCAAACACAAATAAATAAATGTGTGTAAATTTAGCAGTAATATAAATAACGTTTTATTTTGCCAGAACACGCAAAAACCACCAGTATTCGGAAAACAATATACAAATAATTTAACTCGGGAAGCTTTTCTCACTGAGCCGCAGCAGGATGAATAATGGTTTGTTTAAATCTAAAAATAACTCTCCTCCCTATTTCCCTCCGTTTCCTCCTCTATGTTGCTGTCTAGCCTCGAGGAGAGTTTCAAGACTTTGTTCTGGGCTATATTTGGGCTGTCTGAGGTCAGGTCTGTCGTGATCAACAACGGGCACAAATTCATCGAGAACATTGGATACGTGCTCTATGGGGTTTACAACGTTACCATGGTGATAGTGCTGCTTAACATGCTCATCGCCATGATCAACGGCTCCTTCCAGGAGATTGAGGTTTGTCTATTAAATACTAAATCATCGACAGCTTCAGCCGCATCTGTCTTTTGTATGGAATATTCTCAAGCACGCATTTCTCCGTATTCATTTTTTGTGGGATTGTGTTTAGGATGATGCTGATGTTGAGTGGAAATTCGCACGTGCCAAACTCTGGTTCTCCTACTTTGAGGAGGGACGGACGCTGCCCGTGCCCTTTAACCTGATCCCCAGTCCAAAATCAATGCTGGGCCTGTCCAAGGGCATCAAGTCCCTGGTCCTGCAATATGTGGTGCCGCAGCGCGAGGAGAAAACAGGGACACAGCTCGACAAGGTACAATATGGACTCTAATATTTGTCACTAAAATGTATGCATCTCATACCCAGCACGGGTCCTTGGTTAGTTTTAGAGCTCAGCAGTGTATCCGTGGCTGCAGAGCCTGAGCACCTCCCAGTGGTTCCACTGCTGCACCGCAGGCTCGACCCCCCCTCCGGCACCTGTCAGCAGTTGTTTAGCGCTGGTAATAACAGTTTACCTTTCAGATTGGAGACGGAAAAAATTCAGGATATGGTGATTCCACGAGTTCTACCAGATATCAGGTATTTATCCATTGTGTGTTTTTGTGTAACTACATTAGTGGAGTTTTTGTTGCTGTATAACCATCATTATGGTTATTTCCTACAACAATGATCACTTGCAGAAGCAGTGTGTCCAACACCTCTTAGTTCTAGTTATTACCAACATATTCACCAAAATATAAACCAAATCGTTTTTGTGGAAAATAAAAACCAAAGCAATGGAAAAATAAGGAAAATATATGAGAAGCATTTTGAGAAAATAAAATTATGAAATATTATTCAATAGATATTTGCATGTTTAAAAACTAGTGAGGTTATTTGTAGAGAGTTTTACATTCAAAGCAGATGCTGATTACGTTATTTTTTCATTAAATACAATATATATTTTCAAAGTTTTTACAGTGATTCTCTCACTGTGATGGAACAATAGATCAGATGTGCTGCTGCTGAGTTCTTTCCTCCCCATTTGTTGCAGAAGATCATGAAGAGGCTGATCAAGCGTTACATCATCAAAGCCCAAGCAGACAGAGAGAGTGACGAAATCACAGAAGGTATTTCTGATTTTGTTGCGGGTAGTTTGGATTAAAAAATAAAGCATTTCAGAATCTACTTGTTGATGCAATTCACAAAACTCTTGGCAATGTTATTTCATGCACTTCCTAAAGTTGCTAATTTTGTGATTTTTTTTCCCACATATACATATTCAAAACTGTGCTGAAATTTGTTTTTGTTTTTTTTTATAAGGTGAACTGAAGGAAATCAAGCAGGACATCTCGAGTCTCCGATATGAACTACTGGAGGAGAAGTCGCAGAATATGGAGACACTCGATGGACTGCTACGCAGGCTAGAGGAGATCAATGCAGCGTCATAGTGTCTCCGTACACACACACACACACACACACACACACAGTTTATATTTTGATAGCTTGTAACTCTCTTCACAGAATGCTGATCAACATGGTAATAATGAATAATATATGTATATAAATATACAGTACAATACTGTGATTGTATGAATGCTGCGTTATTTCTGCTTGTGCAGATAATTCATATGCACACAATAGAAGCTATATAAAAAAATTGCCACAGGAGCACATATTATTTTCAGCTTGTCTTCAGGTTTCGTGAAGACAAAGACGCCAGGATGTGTTCCCCCGAACTTTAAAATACTCAGTGACTGTACAATACAAGCAGAAGGAAGAACATCACAATGGAAATATAGCAATCTGGGCTGTGTGACTTCATTGCAGTCCCGAATGCCGCAGGATGATTCATTAAATGAAATACTAAAACAAGTTATATCTCCGTATTACTGAAATAATATGGTTAAAAAATATTCCCGCCTGCAAAACCCCGAGGAAGAACCATCATACTTCAGTGAGTCTGGGCATGGGTGCCATCCAATGGGTGCAGTTATTGGAGAAACACTGGAAAACTAAACCTTTAGAGGATCATTTTTTTCTGTCATAATTTCTGCACGATCGCTTTCTCGATAGAACACGCAATCAGAGGCTGCATGTTAATCATGCGGGGATTAGGAACGCACGAGACACGGCCAAAAACAAACCAAACAGCTAGAAATCTGAGGGAAAAAAGCTGGGAGGAGGGGTCACTCACAAATGGGGTCGCCACATTGTTTTAATTCTGCTCTGACGGCAGTGTTGGACACTGCACTCCCAGAACTCAGGCCTGTGGTTTCAACTGCTGCCAGCAGTTGAATGGCAGGTAATGCTTCCAACTATCATGTCTGTTTCCTGATCACCCAGTTTGGGTTTGGGTTTGGTTGAGCAACTCCTTTTCTTCATTTACCATTTAGAGCCTTCCTTTTTGATTGTGCTCAGGTCCTGCTGAGGCTTGTCTTGAACCATCCCCCATAGCTATGCAGCAGTAGACCTTAACTGCAGGGGGGAATCCCCCATGTTGCACTGAGCTTCTCTCCCCTTCTGCTGGCACTCACAGTCATGCATGCAACTTGCTGCGTTTTGTGCTTTACCCTCCCTGACTGCAAATACTCTCTTATGGAGGAATTATCCAAAATGTAACTTTGTGTGTCTGCACAACGGCACACAGGATGGCTGAGGGAGAGAAATAGTAGATTTAGGTAATCTTACAATAATAAGGGGGTGAATTGAAAATGAGTGTGTGTTGTGGTTGAATCAGAAATGTAACTTGGTTTAAAGAAAAAAAAACATCATTTATTCAGACAAGATTAAAACTGACAGAAGCATTGGAAATGTGATATGGCAAGAGTCAGTCTGACCTTCAGTCTGAACATTTCCTCACATCTGGGCACCCTTAAAGTGATCATTATAAACACATAAATTATCAAGAGTGATAGAAATAAAAACACTGTATCACTGTACCTTGTTGTAGATCGTCTCAGCAGAACCCTTGAACACAAACACGTCAAAGGAGCTGACGACCAGACATTGATTGAGTTATTAACTACACTAAATGCTGGTAAACGATATGGTTCAGATGAAGCTATCAGATATAAATATCGTCTACAAATTATCCATATCCGGCCACAGTAGTCAGATGTGCTGTGCAGAGAGATCAGTGACAGTTATATGATAAAATATATTACAGCTTTGACCAGCAGCACAGAAAATTATGGTGTGCACTGTAGATCTCTAAAGTCTAAGTTAGATTTTTGTTTAGCTTCTCAGCATGTGACATCTTCTTCCGGTTTTCAGGTGTATGTGATATAGTTTTCAGGTATGAGGCCGGTTTTGCCTTTGTATGTCGCCTGGAGCCAACCTGGTTCCACAGATGGGTGAACTGCAGACACATAAAACCAGAATCAGCTCGGCAAGTCAAGACAAGAACAGTCATACCGACAATCATTGCACTCCATGTTACGTAATTGCTAATACAGACCTTCTCATCCCTCATCCATGTGACAGTTCACCAGCTAGATCAAATCAACAACTATTTTACTGTTGTTTCATCAGTGAAAAAGAGCAATGCGATCATCCCAAGTAGAGAGGGGGAAAACATTTTTCGCACAAAGCAATTTGGGGATAAATGGATGCACTATTTCAGTACATTGTGAGAATTTTAAAATTACAATATTTACTTGGTCTCAGATTTGGTTGGTCAAAGATTAAGGGTAATCCGAGTTCACATAATGCATTTTGCAGTCATATCTCCAAAAAACAATTTCGCCCAACTGCCTAGCGAGCTACAATTAAAAACATTAAAAATCAAAGAGTGTTTAAGGTCAATGTTACTGTGATGTCACACAATACCGGCCACGCTTGGTTCAGACTTGCCACTGGAGGCTAGTATTTGTAAAGTTTCTTATCTTCTTTAGGGAAGAAAACTCGCTCTCACCATTCAAGAAGTGCGCCCCCTGTGGAAAACTGAGCTCGTGGCTATGCTCCGCCTCACAGGAGTAAAGAGCCTTGGCTTCCCTGAGACACATGGGATGGTTGAAACACGCAGATGTGAAAAACATGTTTCTTTGCGTTTTTAACTTTGGCAACTTGACACATGTGTCATCTGAAGTCTGCAGCAGTGAGAAGCTGCTGCACAGACAGGGTTCAAGAGTTTCCATATCTGGTATCAACGTACCTTCCAGAGGGACATATGTCTAACGCCGAGGAGAATACTGAACTCTCCCGCTGTTGCGCTTTGACCGATAGCCTGTAGTACAAATACAAAAATTATTTAGTCAGCCAGCGGCACAACTGCTGTAGTTTGGAATATATTCTCTGAATGTGTTTGTTATTTCCTTAACAAAACAGGCAAAAACAGACAAGTTGTGGCTCAGGTACTGGGCCACTCGTCTACTTCAGTTGAGTTCAGACAGTCGAGTACCCGATGCAAAGTGTTAGTTGTTTTCAATCAACAGACATACAATGCAGAATTATTGTGTTATAGGAGGTTTGGGCGAAAAAATTGAAATTTGAGGACTTGAGAGGCCAATTTCACTAGCTTTCTTAATTATGTTTAAATGTTTCTTGTTTATTCATCAAAAAAGCAACTTTTTGGATTCCTAGACCCTCTTCTGCTGGTTTAAACTGGTTTATTTTTTCATTTTTTAAAACTCTTTTTTAATCAATATGAAAATTCAGGAAATTAAACAAAATGAGAAAAAAGGGTTTCATTTAAAAATGTATATGTGTCTTGATGTATAGAGTAAAATTGTATGTCAAATTTTTGACAATAGCAGTTATCAGAGTATCAGTATGTTCACTGGTCAAAATCTCTGCATGCATTTCATATTTATCACAGGTGTTTAGTTGACATGACATATTCGCTGCCAATGTTCTTCATGCCAAACAGGTTGAGGAAAACTGACGATTAACATTCTCTGAGCTGGTTCATATCTATGTCTATAAAAACGGACTTTTGAGACACGTACACTGATCCAGGCTTTTGGTAACCATTGCTGGATGTGGCTGCAGAGAGTTTCCCTGTCACGTCGGAGCCGCAGCGGATGTGGGAAGGTTTACGTGCGTGCGTTGCCTCTCGCGGCTCGAGTGACACCAGACTCTGTACTGATCCATGACAGCTTTTGTAATCTGAGGTCAACCATAAGCAGAAGAGTGTCAGAGCATCTCACATTTCAATTTATCTTCTAGTTTTTTATCCAATAGTTACCTTCAGAGATGTGTAAGGAGGTCAGAGAGGATGATGTAGAAAGCCGGTAGGGAAACAAAGAGGATGAGGAAGAAGAGGAGGAGGAAGCCGTCCTGAATGCAGTCCTGTGTGGGCGAGCAGGGGAGGAGGAGTCTTTGGCTCTGGGTTCTGTGACGGTGGGGGAGGCGTAAGATGCTTTTCTTTGATCCACAGAGAGAGAGCTCTTCAGAGAGGAGACAGATGAGACTCTGTGAACAGGAAGGCTTTCCACTGAGGAGTGCTGTACGGTGGCAGATGAGGAGGCCCCAGAGGGAGATCTGGACTCCTTCACGGAAGACAATGTGGCCGTTGAGTCGCTGCACTCTGGCGCAGAGCTTAAAGACAGTGTCGAGGAGGAGACAGAGGATGTTTGCTGGTCGGGGCTGAGCTGGGAGGAAGTGTTGGAGGTGTCAGCTGCGAGCTGGGTTGAGGCGGTGTCATCTGCTGGTGGTTTCTGATCCTCTTTGATTGAGCAGCTGTGGGGCTGGGAGCAGGAGGGAGCACTGGGGGGAGAAGGTTGCACAGTGGAGGACAAAGTGGCCTCGGCAGCAGGAGAGGAAGGCGGGGAGGTCTGAGACAACCCGTTCTTCTCCGAGGAATGTGAGGACAGAGACTCCTGGCTGCCCATGGGCGTTGTGCTTGGGCTGCTACTGAACGTGTCACCTTGAAGGAAAATTAAAAGATTTTATCCAAATGACTTCATAGGTGTGTTTTTTTATGATTTCTAAAATCTCACAGAGCATCACCTTTTTAATATTTAAAATGTATCATTTCAGTGTTGAGAAAAATAAAAAAAGGTTTAGCTCCTAATTTCGTCATGTTTTCCTGGCCATCAACCAGTAACAGCAGAGGATTCCAAGAGACAGTGATTCATGTTAAGATACAGACAGAATGAATATATATTACGAATAAAATGAAACAAAGCGACGGTATAGTCTGACAGCTCAGATAATATTTGATATAGTAATGTCCTGCCCCGATCTGCTTAGGTGTATCTGTTTCTTGTCTGACTGACACAAAGTCAAAGGACTCACTGTCATTGTCGGCCAGACAGAGAGCAGGAGGGTAGAGACGGGGCTTCCGTTTCCCAGATGACAGGCAGATGGCTTTGCTTCTCCGAGGAGTTGAGCGAGAGGACGGAGCCTGAGGTAACGGCACTGACAAATCTGGAGCCTCACCAAATATCTTCCGGGGGAACACAGCGAAAGTGTTGGGTTTGTGTACATTCGTGTTTAAGTGTGTGTGGATTTATTCTTGAATACACACCTTGTGGTGGTTTTCAATTATCAGCTCCACCACAATATTCTGGAACTTGATGTTCATCATGGCGGCCACCGTCTCCTCCTGTGACCTCATAAGTGTGGGGCCGAAGATCATACCCAGGTTGGACACGGTCATCAGATTCTGGTCGCTGTGCGAGGAAACCCTGCATGTGAACGCCACACACACACACACACACACACACACACACACACACACACACACACACACACACACACACACACACACACACACACACTATTAGCATGTCATTTGCAGATATATATTTTTAAGAATATCATTCACTGCAAATGATGAAAGAATAGCAGATGATCAAAAAGCTTTATTATCAACACTTCAGCTATTTACCAACTGCTTCTTGTGAAATAAGTCAATTTTATTTTCCTTTCATTGCATCTAAATAAAGTACTTTTGATGTACAGTATTTGTGGATATAAATCACATTTCACAGAATTTAATAATACAACATATTATGCTTTCCCAACTAGAATATGTAATGAATTGAAACTGTTTGGTCTTTTTTGGCCTTATTTTTCTACTGAACCCCTGCTGAGCGTAATACATTGGATGAACAGAAAATGCCGCACAACTCTCACGTGTGCAAAATATCAGTTTTTAAATGCTATAAAAAAGCCAAACGAGTAAAGATAGATTTGAAGGCACAGACTATCATTGATGAGTACAAACTTGAGGAGGTGATTGGTCAAGACGTCCAGCATGGCTTTGTTTTTCTCTGGTAGTTTGTGAACGAGAGCATGAATTGCTCTCACTCGATACTTCTGGTCATCATACTCTGTGACACAAGTTAAGAGATTTGTTGTGAGTGTGATTGGAGATTACAGTACCCGAATGATACGATAACAGTAGCAGGTTCAATGGGCAGTATCTCACTTGTAGCCTTGATGAATTCTTTGTGTAGCCTGTAGGTCAGCAGCGGCTCTGCCAGACACCTGCATGCACATCACACATCAGAAACAATGAACCCTGACAGAGAAGCTGCTATATAATGTTCTTTACCTGAAATAATTCTTTAGGCCACTGGTGATTGTCTTATGGTCCCATGCATCTGCATCCAGCTGCACGTCTGAGGGAGAATTTGAGGCTACGATAAAAAAGGACACATATCATCAGCACTGAGCAGTCACAAACAAGAAAAATAAATTTAACTTCGCAGCAATGCATGGTGGTTTTATTCTCATTTTAACTTTAATTTAATTAAAGGCCATTCTTACCAAAAACACTTGTCATCAGTCTCTGCACTTTTGAGTTAACTCCTCCAGTCCTGTAAAGCCCTAGGGTGGTAATACCTTCACATACACACAAGCATCGATATTATGAGAAATATTTCAGGACTTCATGTGTAAGAACAGACAAAAGCCATTTAAAAAAAGAAGGAAATAAATCAATCAAAATACAATATGCAAATAAGGCATTTAAAAATCTGTTAAAGAATTCTAAATACATTTAAGTCTTTCTGTACTTGCAATAGCATACATCTCAAGTAGTGAGAGTACCTCTTGTTTCCACCAGCTCAATACACCTCTTGACAAAGCTGAAGCCTGTTTCATTGAGAAAAGCTGGAATAGAAATAAAACTGCTTTAATCTACATTTTTGGAAAGAGATGTTTTTGAAAAACAAACATTTCCTATAAAATGAGAAGGTTGCAAGAAAGCATTAATAAGATGAAATACTTACTTTCCTCCTTTTTGCTGAGTAAAGAGGGGAGAGTGTAGATCTAAAGAAGGACAAAAGAGAAATCAAGGGAGATTAAAATTCAGAAAATAAGGTTTTAAATACTTTGCTGATTGTGTGAAATATGCTAAAAATATATGCATATTATTATTATTGTTTCATTTCAGATTTGGCCGTACTGGCTCTTTTCCATCCATGGCTTCCATCCACAGGCGCCTGTTGGCCTCAGAGAGAGCCTGCAACGTGATGACGCCATGTCTGCCGAGAAAAACAGGGATCATTTAACCAAAGCCAGACGCAGAAGAGGCCATATTTGCATCCATCCGTTGTATCCATTGTATGCAGATTACCTTTCCACCACCTCTATGTCGAAACAGAAACGTTTGTCGATAGAGTCTGTCTTCCTTCTGACACAAGAGCGAAGCCTGAACATCTCCGGAGAACCGTTGACCACGCCGTTCTAAAAGAAGTAAAATGTGAGTTTATCAAACAATAACATCATTCCCCTTCAAATAGGATTTCACGTTACCAGCCAAGTACCTAAAAATAATAAGTTCTGCATAGATTTATCTTCTGCTACATTATTCTGTCATTCAAAATCAGTATCCTGCACTCAGTCACGTGTCACGGGATGCTGGAGCGTACTCCAGCTGTCATTGGGCGAGAGGCGGAGTTCAACCTGGACTGGTCGCTAGTAAATCACTAGGCCAGTTACAAAGACATACAGCCATTCACTCTCATTCAGACATCATACGGAGACATAGCGCCATTCACTCTGTCATTCACGTCTGGCCAACTTAGGGTCTCCAATGAAACTACAGCATATTTTCAGAGTGTGGGAGGAAAGCTGAGAACCAAGAGGAAACCCACACAGACACAGAGAGAATATGGAGACTTCATGAAGAAAACTTGGTGTGACGTGTGAGGTTGGTGAGGTGTGAGGTTGAAGCTCTAACCATTGGTGACACCGTGCTGCCAATGTGTTGTCTTTCAATTATTTAAAAATACATTTTCTAGCTACAAATGTTACATAACAATTTGGACTGTTAAAGGCTTTTTTGTTGGTAAGTTTCAACCACTTCTGTGGGATTCATTTTTCATTTGAATACAAATTAAACCATTTTTTTGAAAAATGTCAGGCCCTGGTTGAAGTGTCATATCTGCTGCAAATCAATTTCACACTGGCAATAGAGCAAAAGACTGGTCAAGGAAGCCAACACTTTTTGGTCAGAAATGATTTGTAGCAAATGGAATGGACCGTTCATTTAAAAGTGACGGTATTTCACTGAACACTTGTGTGCTCGCAGCTCACCTGTCGGCTAGCAGGACGGGCTTCTGTGCTGCTCATGGTGAACATCTTGGAGCTCTTTTCATAGGTACAGTAATATCTGGTCCACACACTGCCCAAGGGTCCTACATGATTGCAAACCTACTGTAACCTCAGCCTTAATGCAAAACATCCTGTGTAAACATTTGAGGTTGTGTCTCTCTTACGTTTTTCCTGTATGTATAGATATCCCTCCATTGTAAAGCAACTGGGTGCCTTGAAGTCCTCTTCAGCAGATCGAATCCTCTTCATCAGCCTCTCTACTTCAGCACGCGTGCTCTCAAAGTTGTTACGAGCCTGAACGAAATACATCAACATTGCAATTTTACTGCAAGATTTTTTTTTAATACTTCACCTCAGCTATGTAATGGTTTCTTATTAACATTTAAAAAATCCCTACTTTCCTACAAAGTATGAGAAAAGTTGTGTGAACCCTGATATTTGGACATAACAATAATGTTAGATGGCGTGTCAATAATATCACGACTGACATGCAACCAAATGGAAACAAATAAATGATGTGGCTGCCCAGCTAAGACACTCCTGCAAAGGAATGTGCAACAACTGAGCTTTAAAAAAACATGATCTGGCCTTTCAAACAGCCATGTATTGTACTTGTGTATTTTTTGAAGTCATTGCACTTTTTTCATGTCACTCAGAGCACTGTGTTCGTATGCTTTTATGGGAGTGTTTCCCCATTCAAACATTATGGGCGCATTTTTCTATGCAGACGAGAGAGCTTTATCAGCCATTTATAATGACTATCTTTGACTGATGCCAAATATTCGGGAGAAAAGTAGAATAAATAATATCGAATCTTGGATTTTTATTCAGTTAACAAAAAATATATGCTTGATTTTATTGTCGCCACCTGGAAAGAGTTTTTTGACAATTATTTGGTAATGTAAAAAAAAGAGGTTTTGCTAAAATTTCTTTTACATAACTAGGTGACATGTGTAATTTGGTAATCAAAAATCGGCAATATATTATCAAAAGTGCCTGAGAAATTATATGAAAATTAGTTAGAGATTACCCCTAGACTATTGTAATGTTGCTTGAAGTGAGACAGCAATGAACAGAAAATTAAATTAGAAATAAAAAAATCAATCAAATATTACAGAAAAAAAGATGAATTGAACTACTGCAAACTACTCCGTGTAGACCTATTAGAGTTACAATGGGCCCATGAATATTGTGATCGTATTTTTTTGTCGTATGTCGGGTTCAGTGTTCATGTTGAAGTGACCGTACTTACATTCTGCAGGTTAAACTGAAGCTGCTGCTTATAGGGCTCGAACTCACTGGCCAGCTCGTAGCCCTCGTGGTAGAACGTTAACAAACCCTGGAGGAACGCAAGTAACTGAGGAGCAAAGGCAGAAATCCAAAATATTAGCTGGGGGCTCGGGCGTGTTGAGGATAATGACAGAATTACCAAAGAATGACCGTCGTCTGCTCAATCAATCAGTACAACCCCCGAAGCAGGAAAAACCCTAAAACTCAGCCTGTTGTTTAGGTTTCTCTTCTTGTTTACTTTACAACAAAGACTTTCCCTCTCTGTCCAGCGGAAGAGATCACTATGCAGGAAGTGCTGCTACAGAAACAGGAAGTGGGCTTCACTGATATCTATCATTAAAACATTTTTATCACCAGCCAAACAGCTTGTGTAGTGTTTGTTCGTCAGAACCTGCCTTAGCTGTCTTTTTGCAGTCAGTTTTTGGGTGGCTAAATAACATATTTCTGAGATGAAACATTGTGTACTATTGTATAACATTTTGTACAACTGAGCTGCTGATGAAAATAAGATTAAATGTTACAAAATGTTGATGCAGAGGAGGGCAAACACAATTATAGGTGCACTTAAACATGTTATAAATGCATATCTGATTGTCGCTGAAGCTACATACAGTCTAATGAATTTATGATGACTCACCGGCTCCACAAATTCAAACTTCTTTCTCTCTTGCACCTCTTGAATCTTGAAGACATACTGCAAAGATGCGTCGTAGAAAACCTGCCGGTCCTTACTCATTTGTGAGTCAGCCTGCAAAAAATCCCCCAAAACAACCCAATACAGTATGTGAGACTAGACATCTGGAGGGACCGTGTGCGTATCCATAGGTGTTTAGGCGTATCCATTCACCTCGTGCAGCTGAGGCTCCTTCTTCTTAGAGGATAAACTGAGGTGCTTCTCCAGAACAGAGTAGTATCTTTCTGTCTCCTTGTCAAACTGTTTCTTTCCCTCCTGAGAAAGACATGGATGGCCAATGACACACTTATTTATAATTCAAATTCCCATTTCAATAGACATGTAGTAACAGATTTGAGTAACATTGCAACGTGACGTCCGGTCTGGCTTTACACTATGAAGACAAAACCAACAGACCTTTAAGGCTTCACTGAGTCAGTGTGCTGTTAAACCCCCAAAGTCTCACTGTATCTGGAAAAGGGGCTTAGCGATTTGGACAACAAATTAATAATCCTAAATATATCTTTGCATCTCTGCCGCTTAATGTCATAATAATCATAATTTTCTTGTTTCCGGAAATCTCACTGGCAGCCGGATCAAGATGTTCAGTGTCTGATTGGAGTTGTTTGGTGTTATTTCAGTGCTGCGATTGGTCTGCAGGCCTCTGTCGAGTTTTATTTTTGAATTCTTGGGGGCGTTTGCAACAGTCACAGACCAAACAATGCTGGGAACACAATTGGCTGAGAGCTATGACCAAAGAGAATTGAGGAACGCACACCACAACACCCAATCACAGGCAGGGCCCATGATGCTGTGCAGAAAATGTAAACAGTCTGCATCCTGCTACCAAATGCTGTCGGGAGTCTCGTACTTCACCGTATAATTCACTTTAAAATGCATAGAACCAAATTTAATCTGTGTAGATGCTTGGGATTGAATCCAATTTCACGCTATTCCAGGGCTAGAAGGAACTGAAACTGGCTTGCCAGTACTGTGGGAACCCTGCAGAAATCTATGATACAATTTAGCGTTGATAATTTCGATGATGAAACTCTGCCAAAAGGTTGGGTGTCCTTTCCAAACAGCTGAAACTACACCTCTGTGAACTATTTCTTCCAGGGTGAGGTTGTGCTGCTCACACTTTCCTGCCACATTCTACAGGCATTCGACAGAGAGGGCCTCAATTCTCATCAACAAGATGAAACTTTAAAAATTTCAGATTAACTTGTGGGTGTAGGTCTCACTCTACATGACACTCCTACCTAAGCCTCTTTGTCTTTCTCAGGAGGGAGGCAATGAAAGAAGGAAGTAAACTGCATTAAGAGACCTGAGACAGCTGCTGAAACCAGACACCAGACTCACTTTGTGTTTATACTGCCTCACTAAGTTCAGCCATCTCTCTGTCTGTGATGAGCTCCCTGTCTTCCCTCCCAGTGGCCGTTTCCCATGACCTTGTTTCTGACACATCCATCCTTTATCGGAACGAACTGGAATCTCTGACCACTGACCAGGACTGTGATGATGTTAGAGCCAGAATGATCACCGCACACAGAGCGGAATAACTGCTGTATTATAACTTGCTAAATGCACTCTTGAACTTTAGCACCCATTTCAAAGAAAAAAAATGTTTGGGGATTTTTTTGTCAGTATCTCTATGTAGCTTGTGCTAAATAATTTTATGTCAGTAATCTGTTCACCGTCAAAGTAACAATCTCAGCTTTACCTTAACAGCGCCTATTTGCTCCTTGCGAAACCTCTCAAGTGGTGATATCAACACATCATCAGCATTTTGGATCTGTTAGAGACAAAAAAAACAACAGTAAACTCAAGATGTGAGCAGATAAATATTAACAGCAAGAAACAGAGAAAAAGTGGCACCTCAGGTATTGTATCCAAGGTCTTGCTACATTTGGGCAGCGGATTCTGGGTTACTGGTTGCCCCAGGCACATTTTAAACTTGTTTAGTAGTACATAATAGCGTGTAACAATTTCAAATGACACACAAAAACACAAGCACTCTTCACTGAAAATATTTTCAAATGAAGACATCAACATGCCAAACTTTTCAGGACACCTACCTTTTTTTTTCTTGCTTAAGCAACCATCTAGTAGATGGTGTGACTGAAAGTCTGTCTCCGGAATGTAAATATTTAAGCCAAACACCAGAATATAAACCTGAAACAGCCAGTTCTCAACGTTCAGACATATGTCCAACGAAAGAGTGTAATATTATATTTTAGTTTTCTGCTCTGATGCTAATTAATAAACCATAATATCAATGGCAGGTCAATTCAAGCAAATATGATAAACATACTCCAAGCTCCTGGTTGGTGAGCTAATATAAAATTACCTGATACTGCAAATCGTTTTCCACCAATCATTCATGATGTTGTACATGTGTTTGAGTCAATGTGAGTAGTTCATACTACTTCAGTGGCAACCAAGTCATGATCCAGACAAAAGTGTGTTGAGAAAATGATAAGACCAAGACTTTGAAGGGTTGTACACAAGGCAGGGTGAGCACCAAACAGACCAAGTTGCTGTTATTCCCACACTGCGTTGGAGTTAGCTGACTTCTCAGCTCCAAGGAAACCACCTCCTTCCCGCGATCATTTTCTAGGGGTGGGTGTGAGGGGAGGTAGTCAGAGGTAGCAGCTGTTAAGAGTACTTGATACTAGAAGTGACTGAGTAGTTGCAATTATAGCAGGAAGTCTTAGTTTTAATCACTGTATTAAATCTGACAATACACTGGAAAAATAATTGATATCACTGGAGATTTGTGGGCTTGATGATTCTTGAAAAATATGTTGCAACGTCTTTGCCAGAAACCGCTGTGGTTTTCAAGACATGACCAAAACCTCAGAAAAGCCTTATGGTCAAGACTGATCTTGCATAAAACATACTACATGGATTTTTGCAAATGATTTTTATCTGACAGAAAACCCTAAATGAGAAAACTAAAATTAAAACAACAAAAATTTGAACACCTATCGTAGAAGGTACACTGTAGAGTAGAGGGAAGTGGCTACAAAGAAGCTGGGAAATTCTGGCATGTTCTCTATGTGAAATTTCCTCTGCATTATTATTGGTCTACAAACATACAAATGAATCAGAAAACCCAAATAAACTGAAACATTATTGCGGTGCAAAAGTATGCAAAAGCTGAGACTTGATTCAGGCCAGAGAGGCTACAGAGCAGCTACTATACACTCTAGTGTGTACATATGGTCTCAGCCCTCTTTAGTCACAAGTCTATATATTGCAAGCTACAGCACTATTTTGCTTTGCACTGTCAAGTAGGTTTAAGTAATCGACTCAAAATAGCTTCCCATTCTTGAATCGTAACACTAGTTTCAGTTTAGATATACAGATCCTCTTTCTTTGACAAAGTTCATTATGAAAATGAGCGCTGCGGTTGAAGAAAATTGTCAACTGTTACTGACAGTCCATTCAGGTGAAACTGGTTTTGAAAGGCAAATAGGCATGAGGGACATCTAACTGGATAATGCAATTATTAAAAGCTCAGACCAGTTAACCAACAGCAAACATTGTCAAAGTATATTAAGATCATAATCAACTGGCAGAAGATTTGCAAGGAAAGTGCTGCATTTTTTTTAGACTTTCTAACTGTATTTAAGGTCACAGTGCAGTACTAAAATAAATGTGGAATTTATGTCTTTATGCTCTATAATGTGAAACACAGCCCATTTGCATGTTGTAGGTTTCTAATAGGTTTCTAAGTAAGTATGAACTACTACTACTCATCTTAATTGAAAAAAATCCCTCACATGCACTGCAATTTGAAACATGCTTTGTATCTAATTAATACTGCTGAGAACGACTGGCGTGTCCCTTTAATTTTACATCATAATTTCACAGAATTGAGAAAGCATACTATTGAAACACGCGGACAAACACACACACTCCCACACACACACACACACACACACACACACGCACAACTCTTTTATGGACTTTCCCAGGCGGTCAGAGCTTTGCTCACAGCTTCTCCAGGGAATTGGTGGAATAGGTTCCACATGGTTCCTCTGTAACCAGACCATGCAAACAGCCACAAAGGCACGCGCACACATGCACACACACGCACGCACACGCACGCACACACACACACACACACACACACACACACACACACACACACACACACACACACACACACACACACATACACATACGTGCAGCTATAAGTAAGGTACCACACTACACAGCACACACTGAAGTTTCAGAGGCTTGCCCACACACAGAGTGCACCAACACCCAGACACTCCCACACAAA
>CAAKHD010008720.1:68429-96451 GCA_901007705.1 Fistularia tabacaria | reverse complement strand
ACAGCGGGCAACTTGCGCCCATGCTGCCCCCCCCCCCCCCCCCCCCCCCCCCCCCCCCCAAAAAAAAAGTGTGAAGCAGACTTGTGGGAAAACCTGAGTATGTTGCTATTGTGGCAGTTTCACACATACTAAAGTCTTTAAGACAGTGACATTTACTAAGTTGGGAAGACAGGAGGCATTTGATTGAGTGCGGCAAAGTCCAAGTTGGATCTAATTTTTGACCAAGCATAGACAGTGAGAAACTACTCATGGACGAGAGTCAGACTTTTAGCTGAATGTAACAATGATACCGTTTCATTTAGTAGACAATTTTATATAAAGCAAAATGGACAGGAATTTACTAAGGAGATAAGAACAAAACCACCGAGAGCAAATTTCAAGATGGATGTAGGTGCTGACCTGCACACAGGCAGGGCACAGAGTGCACAGGACACACACACAAAAAAACAAACCTTGTGGAGATGTTTGCAAAAAAGCGTGGTTTTTAGTTTTCATTAAAGACTGAGGGGGTCTCTGCTGATCAGAGGATGCTTGGTAACTTGTTCCACCACCAAGGAACTACACGAGTCTGGCAAGAGCCTTTAACCCAGCCACAAGTTTTGTTTGTACATTGTAATTGAAAGGGAGAGCTGTTGCTGTAGTTGGAAGAGAGTATCAAGGGACTGAATTGTAGGCAACAAATGTAAGCTAATGGAGAGATAAAAGCAGAAGGGTCTGCTGCGCCAGTTTGGACAAATATCCAGTGGACTGTTTGGGAAGTGATCATCTGCAAAGCTTTAGAAGTACATTCTGAAAGACTCGCCAGTTGCTGTAATGTGGGGTATTTTGAGAAGGTGAACCTTAAAGGTTTCTTTGTCATCAATCTTGATAAACAAGGGTTTTTAGCAGACTTAATGGGTATCAATTTGGTTGTGCTAGGTGGTTTCTTAAATTGTTTTTATATAGAGCGATTGGCTGGAATGATAGCAAGCTCAGCCCAAGAAAACTAAAGGTGACATTCTTTCATTTTCCTCATCTGTGCAGACATATCAACCATTACACGCAGAGACTGAGAAAGACAATAAGAGCTGTCCACGGGTGAGAACAGAGGAGCTATCTATTCAGAAAAGAAGTGGACCAAGCACTGACCCTTGAGGCACTCCTGTGGATAAACCACGTGATTTGGATTCCTCCCCCTCTCAGATTCCCTGAAAAGATATCCCTGAGGGGTGGGAGGCAAATCGGCAGAGGGCAGATCCTGTGATACTGAGTGCAGTGACTGAGGAGAACAGTTGGCGTTTTAGCCATATGCAACAATGCCGTAACTGACAGGGGTGCACGCCACAGAGAGACCTGGCAAACTCAGAAGCTTGCTTTGGGAGAAGAATTAAATAATTTAGTAAAAGACATCATACTTCATTTTTTTTGACAGAAGAGGTAAGAAGGAAACCAGCCAACATGTATTTGGCTGGGTGTCTTTTTTTCATACAAGAGTGACTTCAATTTAATTGAATGCATTGGGGATCCCACCCTTCATGAATGAGGAATTGATGAGAGGTGCGATTGATGCATTAAAAGCAGTGGTACTGGTGTGTAGATTCGATGGGATTAGATCCAGTGGACAGGCAGTGGGATTAGAGTGTAGCGGATGTTGAAGCTTTCCTCCTTAACTGGAGGAATGTAGTAATTTCCTTTAATGTGACAGCTGAAGAACACATGCAACTGGATTATCCTTGGAAAATGTTTGAGCCTGTGGGTTTGTCAATAATGTAGATTAAGAAAATGTGGTCTTTCATAAATATTTCTCATGATAATTAGACTGACTTCAAACTCAGACATAATGAATGACCCAAAATAATAAGAGTAATCATTTATTAACATCAATATGGTAAATAAAATTACTATTTGCATCTGTTATTTCTTACCAATCGCTTTCTTTCCTCCTCCATCGTGCTCAAAAGCTGAGAGAACTCCTTCAACGACTGAGCTGCAAGAATGAAAAAAGAAAGTAATGCAGCATTAAGTCGACACATTATACTAATTTGTCTCTGTTTAACTAAATTGAGGCCAGTCACAATTCAATGTAAGTGTTCAAAGACTGTTAATGACGCCATTAATTACAATACCCTTGGAGAATCTTGTATCTGGCTGCTAAGATTGTGTTCCTCGAGTTTAAGTAAAGAACATTTGCTATCAATATAAATCAGATTCAAGCTCACACAGGCCAGACTGAACACTGTTTTCCAAAATGTGTGAAAACATTCCTCAATTTCCACCTCTTACTACAGCAAATTCTTTTTAAGTTGTTCAAAAAGTTATTAGAAAGACACTTCTGTTCTCCAGCCACAGAACAGTGGGGGCTTTGTGCACCTGAGTTGCTTGCATTTTGCCTACTTTCTTAACAGTGTTTTGAGATAATTTAACTAGGGTTCAGACATCTGAAGGCAAGTTTGATTTAGGACTATTTAAGATGTTTTAATGCTGCTGAAAAAGGTATTTGACACTCACTCTTCACTTTGACAAGCGACATCAATGACTTCCAGCATTTTTGCCACAATAAGTAACAGGAGGAGGTGAGGCCTCTGAAATGCCTATTCAGTGTATAGCACTGATTTGGATGCAACGTTTGGGCACATTTGGAAAGCAAAGTTACAATGAGAAGCTGGAAAGGAGTTAAACATGAAGACATTGATGTGTGACAGGCAGCCCCAAAGTTCTTTAAAAAATGGGATTTCATTCATAACCCTTTTAATTACAAAGTCTGACCAAATGTTCTGAGTTTTGTAATACTTATTCAAAGTATGGATGGATTTAAGCATAAACACTCCATATCTCTGTAGACTTTTCAAGGACCTCGGGAGCCATCCTGAGTTTTTGAAGGTCAGGTATGTGCTTTATGCCCTTGGACTGGTAGATTGGGAAAGCCCCGAAATTTCTCATAACTCAAAAACAACAAAGTTGTTACAAAAATGTTGGACCGTTTTCCTTGGGATCTCCTCACAACGAGGTGGGCCTCCCCATTTTGGGTTCTGAATGACCCTTTTGAGGAGCCCCTTTCATACCCAACCATGATACTATCACCTGTTAGCTATTAAGCTCTTCACCTATGGAATGTTCTAATCCTTTCACTTATTTCCCAGTTTTTGGGTGTCCATGTTGCAACTCTTTTAAAATCCAGTGCTGGGGAGAAAGTCAGACAGTGAAGATGTTAAGGTAAAAAAAAAACTTCTTTGTGCTGCTTTCTGTTGAACTGAACATCAAAAAGTGATTCGCTAATTATTGCCTATTGTTTTATCTAGCTTCTGTGTGGAACCTGACTTTTTCGGTGTCTCATTTGGACTTAATACAGTCTCAGCTTTTTCTTTCTCCCAGTGACACAACTCACCTATATTGATCTCATCATCAGTCTCAGCATCTCCGATACACTCGAACTGGAATTCCTGCAGGGACTGAGAGAACCGCTGAACAGCGAGGGAAAGACCTGAAAGTAAAACCAAAAAAAGCAGCTCCTGCAATCACATTCAATTGACCACAACTATTACATTACCGCCGTCATTAACATTCCTTGCTGTACTTGAAAAACCTCTTGACACAGGTTCGTAGCTTTACAGCCAAAACCCTGTGGCGCGAGAACTTTCATGGACTACAATTGAAGTCAGTTGTTGCCCTGTATAATAAATGTTTGATTAACAGTCCTGTGAGATCTGTGCAGATTATCAAATATCAAGGCAGATGTAAATATACTGCTGCTTTTTGGAGTAAACTCGGTGTGACAAGCTGTTAGGAGAATTTGTGTTTACATGTCCCAACAACAATCCAACGATGAGCGAAAGACTTTTTTTTTTTTAATTCTTCTAGAAATACAAATATTTAACACCACACAGCTGCACTACATCAATCACACTGTCAACTGCTACATTAGTCCTCAAGGATACAGCATGTAATGCAAAAAGACTGGGAAATTTCCATATGCACTTTTATTTGTTACTATCAATGACGTTTGTAAAACAAATATGAAAGAGATATGTTCAAAAAATCTGATTATAGTTTGAATAATCCATAATAAAGCATTGTCAAGGAACTCTTATTGTAGGTCAAATTCGGTCAGCTTCATTGGACAAAAGCAGAATGAGCTCCATGGCTTCCTGTCATAAAGACCTTCATCCGTCTAGCACATGCTTGCATTTTGAAGGACTTGCACTGAAGTACTGGGGAGATGTAATATACTTTGTACAAATATCCTAGAGCAACACAGCTGTTGCCAAGATGCGTAGCGATGAGGTAATGTATGTATTTGTGGCTACATATCAAATCAAGAACTGCACACAAACATCTGGGAAGCAAACCAAACTGCCATTATATTACAAAACAAAACTTTGAAAATTACATTCTTCATGGAGAAATATATATCTCCTTCCTTTAAGGTAACTGTATATACATGGTATTTGAAGAGTGGCCCTTTGGTCTACCTGCCGAAAATCTCAAGAGTCAATGATCTCATTTCCCTAAGCAGTTCGAAAAGGACAATCAGAATGAAAAGTGGATATAAAACCGTGGTGGATATAACACTTAGAACATTGTTCACACTGGGTCTTTAACATTTGTGTTTGTGATGTTGTATGTGAAATTTTTTCGACATTATTAAAGTCACACTGAATATTGATATGGCTTTTACAGCCCAAAAATCTTTTGCAAATACTTATGATGAACCAATTCTTACCTCTAAACATATTCTTTGAGGTCTAGTACAGGTAATTTTGTTCAGAGATATCCAACAACCAAAACACACACACGGACACACACACACACACACACACACACACACAAAAGGACACACAGCTGCGGAAATAACAAGAAATTATCTAAAGATTAACTCTCTACACAAGTATATTGTTTCTATGTAAATGAACGATTAAATGTAAGTTTGCTGCTTACGCATTTTTTCTGAATATACTCAAGATCTCAGTTTATTGAAATGGAAGCTTTGCATCACTTATGAAACAAGTCAATCCTGTTTTGTTTCAGGTCAGCTTCTAAAATCTAACACAACCTATGGATGTTGTACTTATAATGCATATTACCTGAAATGCTCTGGACAATGTTTTGACACCTCTGTTATTACTCATTGCTGCACACAGAGTTGTTGACCGCAAAGCGCTGGAGCTCTTTAATGCCTGTGTGGTCTCAGAAACCACAAAACACACTCAACATGGCTGAACTGCTGATTTCATACCAAGGATGTTAATCAGAAAATAAACAGGCAGCCACAAAGTGTGTATGGGATGATTAAGTGCAAAAACCAAACAAGTCGGAGGACTCTGCTCCTTCAATGTGTCACTAATAGACAGGAGATGAATAATGTGATACTTCTGTTGCAAATATTTAACAAATTAAATTTATTGTATTTCATTTGACTCACAGTCCTAATTGGGCCTGACAGATTTTTTTAAAGAAACAAATGAAGTTAGGTCATTCAGGAGCCCTGTTTCCATATCAAAATATATGTCAACAGCTTATGTTCGTCTGTAGTACCCTGCAAGGAAATGAAAGTTGCACTCAAGTATGTCCTTTTATACCATTTCTAGGTTATTTTCCACAAATTGTAAGGTAATTTCAGGTCATTTCTCTTATATTTCTGCTTAGATTTTTTTATCATTTATTGGTATGCATGTTATGACATGGAGAAAGCCCTCCAGCACCACTGCCCAGCCCCCCCTCTTTTTTTCCATACCTTTGTAATGTGTATACTTCCAGGACCCAGAAAGCGCTAAGGCCATTACAAAGATTGATGTAGATCCAAAACATAAGCCAAAACGGAAATAATAACATTTCAAACTAAGTTTGGAAATTGAGACTCGATAAAAGACAGCAGAGTGTCGGGTAAAGGGGTGGGACACTGAGGGAGCCATGGATGAATCAACTGATGAAAAAGAACTTGAATAAGTCTTTTATTATCATTTTCATTGGTCTTTAAATATTCATAACATCTTTTGCCTGTATGACATAATCAAGCAGAGAGGAAAAATATCTGGAGATGCACCTTTGCTTCCCTCTGTAATATATTGCTTCAAAGGGATCATTGCATCTCAATTTCCCTGTCAGTAGCCAATATTGGAAGTTACAGTAAAAGTTGAAGTATTGCTTAGCTCCAGATAATTCCCTGTAAAGTTTTCACACAGTAAGATGAGATTTAGGGCCCCTGGAGTTTTGGGGGTCCTGGGGCTGTTATCGTCTTTGCCCACATTGCGATCCTGGCCTATTACTGCACAAGTATATTACAGGGATGCTGAGGGGCGTTAAAAGATCTACTCTCTGCTTTACAAAATGTCAAGTCTGGTGAATAAAGTCTACAAAACAAACCCATTAAGAGTTAAAGCAAAGCTAAAGCAATGCAAAATACAAAGTGTAAAACATACCTTACAGTAATAAACTGTGCATTACTGATAGGTTTTCACCCCTTTTCAATATATCTGGGAATTTGCCTGAGGATAATTACATATAAAAGGCTTCCGACTTCCCACACGTGACATGTTATTTCAATAATAGTTTTGTATTTTGCTTCCCCATTTCCCGACCTGTAATTGTTTACAGTATTCAATAATTTATTAGTGCTTCTCAGGAAAGCTCTTGGTCATTTTCACTTTAGACAAAAAACAGAAACTGTGCCAACTGAATTAAGTTTTTTTTAACGATTTTCTTTGACAGATAATGAGGTGGAGGGGGGTACAATATTAAATCAGATATGTAATACATTTGGATATATTGACCAGCTCAACTGTTCCGGGCCAGGTTGACGTGCATAAAAACATCATTACGGTTGCTTTGTTTGTGTGTGATGGCCTTGGATTCCCTTTCTGGATCACGGCAGCGGGCTGTGGAACTGGCAGAGACTTAACACACGCTTTGTGCAGAATGAGAAGAATGAATGAACCGACGTGCACTTACTTCGGAGGGCGGATATGAGCATGTTTCCATCCTTGATCAGGTCTTTTATAAACCTGTTGGTGCGCTCCAGCTCGATCTCATGACACTGCAGCCGCTCTCTGAACTCCGGACTGTCCAGGAAAGAGTCACTAAACTCCAGCGTCGGCAGCCCCATGGACACATTAACACACACGGCCGGTTGAGAGGACGGAATGTGTCTCTTCACTGCGAGATCCGACGGGGAAAAGAAGGCACGGTGCCGCGGTGTTCTCGAAGAGTTATGGCCGGTAGCTTCTTCCAGCTGCCGTTTATCATGCCGTTCTTACGTTTCCCCTCAGAACTTCCGAGCACTTGAACGCAACGCGGCTGACAGAAACTTTAGCTCGATGAAGCGACGGGGCCGGAAGCGGCTTTTCTTACCACTAAAAAATGGAAATAGGAAAGATGTAAAGCCGCTACTCACTCTTCCCTTGGGGTTTTTCAACCGTGAAACCGGGAGGGGGAGAAAAAAAAAGGAGAGCCGGGGAACGTTTCTTTTCTCGCCGACAAAGCGACAACGTCCGCGCTGCTAGCTGCGCCTGGTAGAGCTCCGGTACGGCAGACTGGTTACTATGGGGACGGGAGACTCCTGCTGGCGCGCGCTGAAATCAGTGTGAAGATGGCGGTGACGTCATAGTCACAACCACCACATAAAACAGACATGAGAGAATAAGTCAAGAATTCTTCATTAAATCCAGTCTGCTTTGACAAATGGTCAGTCTTTGTGTCCCTTCCCCCCTCCCATTTTTTATTAGTGCCATTACATTTTAATGTCCCGTAGAGAATCCGATTTACACGTTAATGAACTGATCTTTCTCTATAATCCTTATTCATCCTTACTTCTGTGGTGGTTTTCATCATCTGTCCTCTGTGTTTTTAAATGTATAGTATGGACAAACGGGGCCAATTCTGTATTTATCTTATATTTGTCTTTTTCCTTCTGTATGTATGTATCCTTTTACTTGTGTTTCTTAACTTCATTAAATATTCTTTAAAAGCCTAACCGGGGACAGGGGATGCAGCAATTTGCTTGTAGCTAAAACCCCTATGTCCTTTTTACATCGGTCACCTTACAATTGTACTGTGCCTGTCAAAAAAACAAAACCAAACATATATTAAATAAATAATACCATATGATTGGTTTTTAATTAAATTAAATTATGTTATTTCCAGAAAATGTAACGCTTTGGTCAACGAATACCTATTTTTGACCACAATTGTAAAAAAAGGATTTCCTAAACAGATGTTTGGTAAAAATGGTACCAATAAAGCAAAGCCAAAAACAAACAACAAAAGTTTAATTCTTCATTATTCGTGTGCTTTCATGAGCATTATAAATGAAAAAGGACGTTTTTTGGTTGTTTTGAAATCAGACGTTGAGTCCCAAAAATGTCCTGGTGGTAAATCCATGCCCAGTGGTTGTTACATTAACCATCTTCTTCTTCTCCTTTGGGCTTTTCCCCTCAGAGGTCACCACAGCGAATCAACCTCCTCCTCCAAAACATCTAACATGTGCAGTCCCTCTGATGGACTAATTCCTGATCCTATCCATCCTCGTCACTCCCAAAGAGAACCACAACATCTTAATTTCTGCTACCTCCATCTCTGCCTCCTGTCTTTTGTTCAGTGCCACTGTCTCCAAACCATCCAGCATGGCTGGTCTCACCACTGTTTTGTATATCTTTCCTTTCATTCTGGCTGCTATTCTTCTATCTCATAGAACCCCTGAAACTTTTCTCTACCCATTCCAACCTGCTTGAACCCGTTTCTTTACCTCTTTTCCACACTCTCCGTTGCTCTGGACTGTTGACCCTAAGTACCTGAATCCTCCAACTTCTTGATCTCCACTCCCTGTAGCCTCACCGTTCCATCCGTTCCACCCTTCCTGTCATTCACACACATATATATTCTGTCTTGCTGCGACTAACCTTCATTCCTCTCCTTTCCAGAGCTTTTCAGAACTTCTCCTTCTCCTCTAACTCACATCCTACCTGTGGGGCATAGCCACTAACAACATTGAGCATCACACCTTCAATTTCTAAATTCAGGCTCATCAATCGATCTGAAATTCTTTTCACCTACAGAACATTCCTGGCAAACTCCTCTTTCAAGATAATTCCTATTCCATTCTCTTCCTGTCAGGACCGGGATAGAACAACTTGAAACCTGCTCCCAGGCTTCTAGCCTCCTAGCCACCTTCCTTCTCTGCATCATGTCAAACAACTCTCTACCTTTTCCTGTCATCGTCCCGATATTCAAAGTGCCTACTCTTGTCTTGCCTTTCCTCTTCTCTCTCTGCTTCTGAACACGCCTTCCTCCTCTCCTTCTTCGACCCACAGTAGCTCAATTTCCACTGGTACCCTGAAGGTTATGGGCACCAATGGCGGTTGTTGTTAACCTGGGCCTCCACCGATCTGGTATGAAATTCTTAGGTTTGATTCACATATTTGATTTTTGCAAAAGTTTTACGCCGGATGCCCTTCCTGACGCAACCCTCTGCATATATCTGGGCTTGGGACCGGCTGAGGGAGACACTGGCCTGTGCCGCCCTGGGGCTGCATTGGTTGTTACATTAACCATGTTTATTATTATTGAATGACACTAAAGGTTTCCAGCAAGATACCAATGAGACTAATAAAACAAGGGAAAGATTAAAAACTTGTCGAAGGCAAAGTTCAAAATGAAGTTGCAGCGTCAGATTTTTAAAACCTGGTTGGCGTGACAAGAAATCCTTTTTTATATGACCCAAATCTTGACCACCTAAAGAAGTTTTACCTGTGATGATGCTCAAGAGATTCCTCCTGTTGGAGCTGCTGAATTCAACTGCCTCTGTGAGTGCAGAGCTGAAGAAGCCTCTTGAACATCTGCTTGTTTCCTGAGAAGCTTATAGGAATTTTTAAGCAACTAAAAGAAGCAAGTTAATGGACAAGGGCAGAAAGTTTAGGGTATTTACCTTAGTTTGAAGATTTCTATAAATTGTTGATAAGGTACTAAAGGGTGTATGTGTGCGAAACGTTCTTTCAGTTGTTCATGAGATGTTTTCGTTTGTAGAGATTTAAGATTTGGCTTATCTCAGCTGCTTTACACAACAGGAAACCTATCAAAGTGGATCCCACACAGCGGTGAAACTATGCAAACACAACAGCGAACATGCAGTGCATGGAATAGGTCTATGCATATGACACACATCAACAACGGTGGATATAAACAAGAGATGTTCAGTTTTGTAGGGAAATTCCAAGTTTTAACTAACAACATCATTTTCATGAATCTCTTTGAATCCATTTATTTATGTGTTTTCCCCCACAAATACAAAGTTCCTTGTTATAGGCTAAAACAGGCTTCCCAGTGTGAGAGCAATACAGTTGAGATTTCTGCCAGCTGCACTCTTGCAGACGGACCACATTGCTGAGTGTTGGCCAAATGCTCCAGGGAAACCTCTGAATAGACAAGATGTCTTTTTTTAGTTCTTGTCAATATGAAATCATATTAAATACTGATGCAGTTTATTCAAGTTTATCTTTATCACACCTGCTAATGCGCAAGTAGAGACAGTGGTGCAATATCGGACACTTTAGTCACGTTACTCTGGATACTCAAGTTGACAGCAGGGCTCAGCCAAACACTCGCAAAAACAGACAATACTGTTAAGTAGGTTGAAAACTTTGCACACCAACTCGAGTTCCCTGTTAAAGTTCTCTGTGCAAGCAGCTCTCACCATGTTTAATGTCTTTCTGGGGTGTTTTATTGTTCCACTTTTGTTTCTACAGTATCTGCCGTTCACGGGGGAAGAATTAAACACCATGACTACTGCAGTAAACAAGAATTGTGTGGCTCTGTGTATGAACAGATGACTGTAGACACCAAGTAAAATTTAGTAACTGCAACAAATTTAGTTGACATCTGAACTTTTAAGGTAAGAAATGTACTACCTATCATTTTTTAATCTTTAGGAATTAGGAGTTTTAAACCTGCAAGTTTTATCCTCTGATAAATTATGAGCCTGAATAGCAGAATCTATTAGAAACTTGTGATCTTGTGCCAAGATATCAGAGATCAAGAGATGCAGGTGATACCGGTGCACCGAGAAGGTAAGGAACCGACAGACGAAAGTTATTTGGAGAACATCCACCTGCAACATGCTTGGCGACGCCACGGATTCTTTTTACGTGCTCGGACATACAAGGGGGAGCCACCGACAGTGGCAGGTGAGACTTGACATCTGATAAAATTAGTAATTTTTCTCTGATAATTTAGCCTTCACTCAAAACAAATTTCCCTAGAAATAAATTCAATTTGTGATACATTTGTAAACTGCATTCGAAAGATGTATTTTTAGAGATGTCACACTTTTTCAAAAGTGATGACTAGCCCTCTTCAACAATTAGAAGAACCAAGTCGAGTTGATTTCAATGGAGCCCGATACAAACAAACATTAAAGTTTGTAAATTGCTTCCATAGAAAAACTTTCTTCATTGCAGAATGCTAAATCCATACAATTGCTGCATATGGAAGGTGATATCTAACCTCTTTATTTTAGATTTTATTCGCTGATAAAGATTTAGAATAAAACAAATATCTAAAAAATATCACAGTTATTATTCTTATTATTTTTAACATTATTCCTAAATGTTTAAAAAGTGTCATTGCACCATTTTGACCCGTGTACAGGATTTCTGCTCTATCCAGACACACCTGCTGAGATGAAGACCACGTCACAAGAGGCTTTCCGCTTCAGGCCTGTTCCCCAGCGACACAGTCGAAAAGGTCAGCAGCCTTATCTCTACCTGGAGAGCAAAGTGCTTGGGACTTCTTTTCTTTTAAACAGGCTGTAGTGTTTTTGTAGGCCTACCAGGCGGTGAAATGTGGGCTTATCGATATGACTGCATAGATGGGTAAATTGATTTATGAGTTGTAAAATGTGGGCGTCGGTATATGAGGAGGTGATGAATCTGGATTGACGTAAAACACAATGTGAATTTTGAATACATTATTGGTTAACTAATTGGAGAAAAAAAGTCCACCAGTATATCCTATGCGCATGATGATATGCTGGAATGTCCATAAACCATAATTATTCAACTTATTCATCTTCACATTTGATGAGGTGGAATCGGAGAATTAAATGAAACCTAATAGAATATAGTTCTATCAATTAAATTGATACAGAAAATGATTGCAATCAATATTTGATAACCGAAGGGTCCTACATTGAAGCCCTGAAATTTCAGGTACATTATAAACAAGAGATGAAACTCTGCTGATTCATGCTCAAAATAACAAGAAAATTTTACAATTAAAAAAAAAGGTTACCAATAACCCTTTAGGTGACGGAATCGCACCGAAATCACAGCAGGAGTTCCATCGCTCTCATCCAGCATCCTCGAGACAAAACGGACAGGGGAACATCCGGGGACTGAAGGAGGAAGAACAAGCAAGCAGCCGTGATCAAATGCAAGATACAAAGGAGATGATGTCACAGTATCAGAAGGACTTTCCACCGATGTGCTCCGACTGGAGGAGGAGAACTCCTGTCCTGCCGCAGCCGGATAACATTGGCATCAACCCTGCGTTCAGGTGGGAGTCTGCATGTTCAAGTCTTAAAGTGTCGCGGGGAGACTGACGCAGCAGTGTGTGCTCATGTTGATCCACAGGATCGATTTCAGGACAATCCAAAGAGACACTTACCCTGCCTGGCCCGTTCTGACTCCAACCTGCACGGGCAGGCTGAGAGCCGGCTTGTCTGGAGAGGAAAATGGAGCCGAAGAGTGATTCTTACATGACCATTATTTCATGGTAAATTTCATGGTAAATTAGGAACATTTGTTCTAATTCTTCTGTTAGTCAGTTTAGTGCCACGATGCACATGAGGATACTTTCAACCCGTTTGCGCTTACCTCTGTAATATGTGGCGATGCTGCATTACAAAACAAGATTCAATAAAAAGCTTTGAGAACCCTGGAGGGTTTGTGGATTTTTAACATTATATCTGCATTTGTTTTTACGTCACTTTTATATGACTTTGCATCAGCAATGGACTCCATTCACTTAAGTCCCAAGTCAATTTCATAGGAAAGTCTCAAGTCTAAAACTGTCAGCTTCAGGTCTTGATACTGTGATGAGAAATGTAATCGAAACGAATGGAAGTCAATTTTCACGTCACAAACTTGCCAGAATTCATTCAAAGAGAAATATTCCAAGAAAACACAGATCAACATATGACATCTTGTTAGAAACAATGACGTGGAATATTATTATCATCATAAATATGTTGATCTAGAGCATTTAAGTGATGAACACACGATCATCTGAGCTCACTCACAGCTTTTTTTCTAGATATTTAGGTTGTTGACCATTTCTTACTGGAAATTTTCATTCATGTCTGAGCAGATCAGATAAGAGCTTGGTAGCAGTCTGCTCTCTAGAAAAAGGCCTCTTGGTCCATTGCATTTGTTTATTTGATTACATCAGGCTGAGAAATCTAATCTCCTCTTGTCTCAGGTTCAGCACATTAACCGCACAGCAGTGGATGCAGTGAGTCACTGTACACACTAATGATATCACCAGACCTTTAAAATTTCATAATCCCCACTTCAGACATGTTTCCAGTCTGCTTGAGACCCACAATTCCATCCACTGACTCAGAAAACATGGCCTATCTGTGCAGGAAGTGCAGCTGAGATTAAATCATGCATATTAAAAGACCAACTTACTGCAAAGTCTGGAATTTTTGATTGGTCAAGTCGGGGTTTTTCATCATGAAATAACCAACCACAAGAGGAAGCCCTCTGCAATGCTGCAACAATGTCCCAGGCCTCAGACAAATTAACATCTCAAACAGAGAATAACTAAAGGGAATATCACTGATGTAAAAAAGAAAAAGGATTTAATTTGATTAGAGTTAAAAACAGTTGTAGATCATTCACGTATATCTTTTTTTCCTTTTAAAACACATGTTTTTCCCCCCAATTATAGTAAATGCCAATATATTTAACTGGACAATTAATCAGCAATACTTCAGTTTTGGTGTGAGTACAAAAAAAATATCCCAAAATGGAAAAGTATGACTAATGTAGAAATTCCCTGTGTTCTTATTTTTCAGATTTTTTTTAAATGGAAACCAATGTTCAGCTTGTCTTTAAGTACAAACAGGGTCATAACTTATAATTAAATCCCACATTTTGCAACAAAAACAAAAAAAGAACAGGTGCATAACCCCTGTACAATACAATCCTACACTGTTCCAGCTTTCATTGTCAATGAAGCAAGCAAAGGGTGTGGAGGAGAGCAGCACCTCCTCTCCTTGCAAACACATCTGTCAAAGGATTTGTGGTGAAGGCCGTCATCTCCGGTCCCGGTGCCTGCTCCTGTCTCCGTGCCTGCGGTCGTCTCTGCCTCTGCCTCGGTCCTGATCGTCCTTTCTCCCTCTGTTCCCCCAGTCGGCCTCCCTGTTCCGGCCCCGGTTGTCCCTGTCTCTGTCCCCGGACGGGTACCACTCCCGCCTCCCGGCGCCGGGCCGCTCCTGCACCGGGCCGGCTCCGATGTGAATGGGCTTTCGGAAAGGCCTGTCCCTGCCGCCGAACCGCAGCTGTCCGGACTCCTTCTTCCCTCCCAGCCCGCCGCCGAGCCGCCTCGGCACCCAACCCTTGAGTGTCCTCTCCTGTTCGAAATCCACGAACACTTCGTGCTGGTCCACGACCAGCTTGTTGGCGTCCCGACGGGCCCGGACGACGGAGCGCTCTTCCTTGTATTCAATGAAGGCGTACCTTTTGGAGAACCCCGTGACGATGTCCCGGGCCAGGCGGAGCTGCTGGATGTCTCCGTATTTAGCGAACACTTGGTGCAGTTTTTCCTCCGTGGTCTGCGGGTTCAGTCGCGCCACGAAAAGGGTTAGCATCGGGTCTCCCACGACACCTTTGTTGGGCTTGTAACGGGCGCCCATGGCCCTCCATACCGCCTTGTCGTGGGGCTCCACGTCGGTGCCGTCGATGCTTCCGGCTTTCAGCGGGTCGTAGACCTTTGCTAATGGGCTCCATTCAACCATTTTCACCCGGTTGCTTAAAACACCCTTTGCCCGCAATTTTGTTGTTATTTCTGATTGACTGACTCCTTTATAAACCTCATAGGACCAGTAGGAACTCGCCTGTTGGTTTGTTTACTTCATATTCTCCCTCTGTAAATACGTGCATCGTGAATAACCTCCCGGTAAGAAACATGCTGTCACCGACCGTTCCGCTTTAACCGTTCCTACCTCCCGAACTAGGCCCTCCCGCGTAGCAAGAAAAAAAAATCTCACATTTCTTGCAATGAAAAAAGTAATAGTGAATAAAAAAATAGCACTATATATATTGCATCGTATTGTGAAATTTGTAATAAATTAACTTGCCTCGGCAGAAGTAAGGAAGCATATAATGGTCAATGCATTAGCAGAAATGCTTTTTCATGTTCAGAATGTGGCTGCATGTTTTGACTCAAAAATAAAATGAGTAATAAATAATCCAAACTGAATTTTCTTTTTCTTTCTCCAGGCTTTTCATCCTGTGACTTGAAGAAGCATTTCTGCTAATGCATTTGACTTTGAATTATGATCATTACATGGTTCCATGCAGAAGAGCCTCCTCTGAGTATTTTTCGGTGGAGTCATTAAAAAATGCGGTTTACTCTAACCGACTGCATCCGTCTCCTCAATTGTGCATTTACAATAACTCCTTGACAAGCCGTTGCCATTACTTACAGATTAAATATTTGGGACAATAGTGAATTTGAAAACCAACAAAAAAAACCTAATCAATGAACTGCCTCTTATCCTGCAGGGGTGGGCGGCTGAGGCCTAGCCCTGCTGTTATTGGCTGAGGGGCAGCGTATGCCCGGCCACATTTAGACATACAATCATTCACTCTCTCATTCACACGGGGGTAATTTGGGGTTTCCAACTAATCTACTGAACGTTTTTGGACTGAGGGAAGAAACCGGAGAACCCAGAGGAAACCCTTGTAGACACAAGGACGACAGGCAAACTGCGCTTCCAAAGTCCCCCTGTCGGAATCAAACCAGGGACCCGCGTGCTGTGAGGCGGAAGTGCAAACCACTGCGCCACCAGTATGTTTTTATCCAAAATCCACAGACTTCACTGGCATTCATAATGGTTACCAAACTTTTAGTGGAGGCTCAGCGGTCAGTAGATAATTCTCAACAGTTTAATGTCTTGTTGATCTTTAGAAACGGTTCTTTACTTTGGAAATTTGACAAGCCAGTGCTCGTTACATAAAAACCATCGATGTCAGCCAAGTATGAACAAAGTGACCACGGGGCACAACACTTTATAAAATGAAATTATTTAATAAACCAGTGAAAAACATCTTTTTGAGGTCAACACTGAATCATTATTTACAAAATCTTGACAATGCTGTGAATTCCCTGCTATGGCGACACCTCTGTAGTTTGTGGGGATGTAAATATCTATCATTCTCATAACATAAAAAAAAACAAACTTCACAATGTGGGAGTAAAATCGTTGGTTTTCCTGATCTTCAGCTCTGCTCACTAGCCACTCGTCCCACGGGTATTACATGTCCTCCACACTCCATTTATAAGCGGCCTCCTGGTCAGCTTTTTTATCAGCTATCCGCATGTAGCGCTGCTGTTCAAAACCATTTGATCTGCAAGACATTTAGGGAGAATTCATTATTAATCATCACTTGAAATAGTTTGCAACGAGGGTGGGCTATACAGAAAACACCTATTGTGTTTATGTTTGGGAGTATTTCTTCATTGATGAAAAGATCACGTCTGCTAAGCAAAGTAACATCAAATGAAATTCATAACACAGATAACGTGAATGTGATAAATGGGTGTGATGTTAAGAAGATTTTGATATTTATTTTGCTCATGTTTTGATCCTAATTTTTGGATTATTAACGATTGTATTCATTTTTGGTCATTACGAATTGACACTTCACTAATTGATTGTAATTTTCAAGTGTTTTTCAGCTCACTTTAGTCAAAAAATAAAGGCATAAATAAAAGGTCAATCATTTAAGTTCACCATGAAATGGTAGAAAATGTCCAAAGAATTGTGCACTGCAAGAAAGATAGACCATAAAAATATCAAAATGCATTGCATAACACAATAGTTAGATAATATTCAATGTGGGTAAAAACAAACACAAGGTCTTCCACATCGAAGTACGATCAATGTCGTCTCACAGATTCACACGCTCACCTGTTAACGCCATCCCAGCGATACCCTGGTTGAATATCGAATCGGTTCAGAGGAGGTGCTGGGCCTTTGTACCGAGGCATTTCTGCTGAACAAGATTCGGAGATTTAAACAACTTTGCATCCATTAAATGCAGGAAGCCACGGTGCGGGTGTGTATCTGTCACCCACCTTTTGTATTCTTATTGCGTTCTTTCTTTCGTCTCAGCATTGCAGCCATGGGATCTCCCTCCCTTTCCTGCTCTCTCAACATACGGTCAAGATCCTCGTCATTGTAGTCACGCGCAAGTGGCTTCTGGGCTTCACGTACGGCGTCTTCCAGTCTCTGCTGGCGCATCTGTGTCTGGGCAACCCTGTTAACAAACATGTCGCTTATTCTCTGCATAAACACAATTTTTAGTCTTCCTCAGTACAAGCAAAGGACTCACCCTTTTCCCCACTGAGCATATTTCTCATCCCTCGCTGCTTTTTCTTCATTTTTCTTTTTTTGTTCCTCTCTTTCCAAATCCAAATCCCTCTTTTTACCACTCTTGTCTCGAAACACAGTCTGAGCATTGCGGGAGTCATCTAGCGCAGTAACACATAAAGTTAAAGGCAATCTGAGCCACGAGCTGAAAAGGAAAAGTTCATTGCTAAAATTAAGGACAGCTGACCTTCCAGTGGCTGGTTCATTCTGTCTCTGCGACGGTTCTCCTCCTGCTCTTTCCTCAGAACTTCGACAGAAACCAGACCGGCCTTCCCGCCAGAAAGCATCCTGTGACTCTGTAAAAAGATAAAGCCACATTTGCCGAGTGAAGCTAAGTCAAATTACCTGTGAGACCATAGAACTTCTGATCATGGAAATCAGCAGGTTAAATCACTTGTGAAATCACCTGTGACTGTCCTGGCCTTCGAGGGGGGGAAAGATCGTCATCCGAGACCTTTCCACCTTTCGGCCGCCTTCTGGGTGGAGACTGGTCTGAATCAGAGTCTCGTCTAGTCTTATTCCTCCTTGGAGGTGACTGGTCAGAGTCTGAAGATTCCCGCTTAACCGTCTTTTTTCTTGGGGGTGACTGGTCCGAGTCTGAGCCACCTCTTGTCTTGGACTTGTGACGATGAGAGGAAAGGTTTTGATTTAAAGACGAACTGTGTTTTCTCTGGGAGGGAGATGAATCTGGAAGGGAACAGAAAAAGGTTTAAAAAAAACAAAAAAACAAACATGTGAACTTGACTTAACATTTCATCTTGGTTAGGGGAAATTATCAATATATACTGAGATCCATGGCCTAAAAAGAGTCAGGTGTAGAAGTGATAAAACAGTATCAGCAAGAAAGAAAGGAAATGTTTACAAGACAGTGGTGAGGGCAGTGATGTTGTATGGTTCTAGAGCAGTGGTTCTTAGCCTTGTTGGTGCTGAACCCACCAGTTTCATATGTGCATTATCTTAACAGGAAAAATAAAATGTGATTTTTTTTTCTAATTCAAAACAAATATTCAGAAAGAAATCACTCGACGTACTATCACAACAGTCACAATTCCATAACTGAGCGCACCAAATCCCTGCGGTACAGATGGAGCGTGATCACCGGCAGCCAATGATGGCCAAGCGGGGCATGTCATCACAAATCATATGAGTCGGGTGCGTGTCTCGACCTCCGCCGAACCCCTGAGACTGACTAACCGAGCCCAGGTTAAGAACCACTGCTTTAGAGACCGTGACACTTTGGAAAAGACGGGATGAAGTCATAGAGGCCAGACTGAGATGGTTTGGACATGTACATGGATGGTGAAAATCTGGGTCGAAGGATGCTGAGGTTAGAACTGCCTGGCCAGAGGCTGAGATGGAGTGAAAAGAGAAATGAAGTCAGTTAGTTTGAGAGAAAAGGAATATATGGCGGATGATTTGTTGTGGCAACCAATGAACTGAGCAGCCAAAAGGAAGAGGAGACTGAGATCCACAGCCTTGATACCTGATCGACAGAGGATGTGAGAGACTGTGCCAGAAAGAGAGAGAAAACTCTATCTTTATCTGACCTTCACAGTTTTAATTTATTACGTGCATTTGTCTGATCCACCCCCAATTCAGTCAGATACACAATTATAGGCATAGGAGGTAATACAAAGACTGACCAACAACCACCACATTTTGGCAAAAACAAAGATGGCTGTTGTCATCACTTGAAGGGATTGAAGGACCTCAAAAGTTAATTTATTTAAAAATACCAACAAAAATAAGTTTCAATTTTAAACTGCGATGATGTTTTGGAGGAGCTCTGATTGAATTTGATAGCTGAATGTTATTTGTTTAAAATGTTTTGAGTCACACCAATGCGTGTGTGAGACCCATTGACGCATTGTTCTCGCATTTGGTTTTAAAGTGGGATTATCTAAGTAAACCCACTGATGAAGCAACGGGTATTCATAAATCCTGGGATTATTTAAAAACAATGGCAAGTAAGACATTTTTGTCTAACCTTTTTTTTGCACCCTGGAAGATTTCCCCGAGTGTTGCCGAGGTGGCGAAGCGTCTGGAGAGTCATGCCGACTTCTCCTGGGTGGTGAAACGTCCGGAGAATCATGACGACTTCTCCTGGGTGGTGAAGCGTCTGGAGAGTCATGACGACTTCTCCTGGGTGGGGACCCATCGGATGAGCCATGGTGACTTTTGCTTGATGTAGGCTGGTCAGGTTGCTGCCCTTCTCCTTTATCCTCATCTGTGTCCTTATTTTCATCATCTACAAAGAGAAAGATTCAATGTTTTTTGAATAAACCACCTTAGCACACACACATATAGTTGTTCCAGATCTTACCTCCAATCACCCTCCACTTGTTGGTCATTCTGAAGACTTCCAGCTGTTTCACTTCCTCTGGTCTTTCATCAATTACCTCCACAATCTGCAATGTAACCAAAATTGGTTTCAAAACAGATTTAACACGATTTGAAGAGATAATCATCAGTAACACTTTGTCTGCTGAACACCATGGAAGTCACAATTCAAATAACCCTGAGATCCCCTGGTGTATGATAGGAAAATAGCAATGAGGACAGCAGGCCTGGTAGGAGGCAAATACTTAGTATGTATCACATCACAAAAAATGTATAGTTGTCAGCCAATTGATAAATCAAATAAAGACAACTGCATATCTTGTTACTTTCAATTATCGTTAATAATGAACTAAACTCAATAATCCACAGCTGAGTGGTGTCGTCAGGTTAAACATGTACATATCGTAAATCTAAAACATTTTTAACCAAGTTAGGAAGTTAACATCTGAGTGAATGTATGAATGAATTAACTTGCGGGATAAATTGAGTTAGCTTGATTTCGATCTTACCACTGGAGCTTCCTCTTCGTCCACTTCATTTTCTTTTTCCTCTTTAAACATTTGCTTCCAGTCGACGTCATCGTCAACTATTTTAAGTCTAATGGAGAAGAATTTGACTAATCACATATATTGCCATGTTTGTGAGGCTAAGTAAATAAGCGCTAACATTAGCCAGTTACTGAGCGAAAGCTAGCTTAAAGGCTAACAGAAAATCCCAGAAACTGCGACAGCTCGAATCATTGTGACTACAGACTCACCCTTTTCCAACCACCTTGCGCCGTTTCTTTTTTAACTTCACCGACGACTTCTTGGCATCATCTTCGGCAGATAAATAACGCTTTAAGTATTCCGCTTTTGATATCTGTGCTCCTTTACTACTAGCAGAAGTCGCGTCCATCATCATGTTGTCGGAAACTACGGGAGCTGCCGAGGGTCAAAATACTGAAAGTCAATAAGGTGTTACGGGAGCGTCCCAGGGGTAGACTTTGACAGAGGTCGACTTTTCAAATAAATCTTTTCTTGTTGCTGGACTATCAATTTCGGTAGATAAAAGCGTGTAAATGTAAATACTTCATTGTCATGCGCTGTAATATTTAAATAATAAGCGTGTAAATGTAAATACTTCATTGTCGCACGCTGTAATATTTAAATACTAGGGTTGATGGAGGCCAGAGTGACACACGTGAAAACTTATCATATCATGGGAAATAATACAGATAGAGAAGCTGTACAATAACAAACCACCTGTTTACGAGCCCAAGGTTCCTTTAATGTAAATTGTTTCAGGTTTTATGATGTTACTGAGATGTGTTCTTCCTGTTCCAGTGTATATAGATATTTTCACGAAAAAAATAGGTGAGGATTAATGATGATGAAATTGTCTTTGGCACATTTCTCCTCTCAAATTTCCCATAATTTTTAACCCACACAAATATGCGATTCATCATGTCTGAATTTAAAGCTCTGAACACATCTTACCTCCTGCTTCATTTGTGCACTGGGGTTTCAAATTGGCCCTTGTCACGTGTGTTTCTTCAAGAAAGAATCAGTGTTTGAACTGAGATATTTGTGATGTCATGAATCAGACATAACGTTTTTAATTTCAGTGAATTCTGAGACATCTGATAGTTTGATCTTGCATCAAATACTGGGCATTTTTTCTCTTGGAACGCGAAGGAAATTCCGCCCTAACTGGCTAAGCAAATCAGACAGACAACACTAAATGACTTTGAGTTGCATAATTTTATTGAAAATAATGCTGCAGCTTGCAAAGTAACATTTACATGTCATGTTACGTAGTGCATTACACCTATCTCTTTTTGCATCTTGGCACCAAACTATTTTCCAAGCGATTTTGATTCATTGGAACCTTTAAGAAATACTGAAAAGATGAACTGATTCAGTGGTCAAAATCTTCCACGTAACTGCAAATCTCCCAAAACAACTTCAATTATCTTCAATTATCTATCTAACTCAAACAACAGTGCTTCATAATTCTGCTGTCCAGAAGATTATCTCCCAAATTTCACAATAAAATTGTTTTACATTTTGCGCCCATCTCATGTGTTTGGATTACTTCTTGTTGTAACATTAAGTAATTCTGTGTCTCCAAAAAAAACAGTCATCAAAACCCCCTCAGATGGAGAGGAGCAAACTGTGTTATACTGCCCATACTCCTAACAACAATCTCGTATAAAATTGCTCATTCATTAAAATATATTAAAAATATATAAAAAAAACATAGTAAAATACTGCTATGTGCTGTGAGACAGCCACTATCTTAAGGAAAGTGATGTAAAGTCAAGGGTCATATCATTCAGCATCCCATCAAAGTCCAATCAGGAAAAAGGCTTGGTAGTATTTACTATTCTTTATGTCAAGCAAAGAAAAAGGACCAAAGTAGCACAGATATATATGCATATTGAAATAGTAATATTTGTGGATGTGAGCAGAAGCCAGGTGTAGCTAAAGACATAAACATGTGTGTTTGTGTGACATTTAAATATGTGAGTAAAAGGTGACAAGCAGGAGAGAAAGAATCCAGGAGAAGGAGCTCTGAAGAAGCAGGTTGACCGCTGAACACTCCAGAAGTTGGTCTGCAAATGAGGATTCATTTGACGCAAAAAAAAGTTATCGGTAAAAATATAAACAAATAAAAAGTGCAAACATAAAATGGGAATACTCACCTTTCGCTATATTCACTCTGGCCATCTCACCGGATATTTTGCACATATAGGTGGTGTTGGGAGAGAGTTTGTGCCTGAAATCCTTCAGGGTCATTCTGTAGCCATGAGGCTCCAGCTGCTCTATGTAGCTTTTATCTTTGAATTGGGGCTCTGGTGCCAAACCGGACACATTGGTGTTGATGAGGGACTCTTTGGATCCAGAGGACCAAGAGAACTCATAGCTGTTGTACTTGTTCGGCGCGGGATTAACCAGGCAGTCCACTCTCAGGTCCTCGTCATCTTCGACGCACACCTTGATGAGCTCGCACGCTGCTGGGATCAGCAAAACTGGCACATCAAACGCAAGGGCAAGTCAGAGAGGCAGGGCGGACTGGATGCCACGTGAGAACAAAAAGTCTCCAACTGGAAATATTTCTGTTTCTCACCTCCAAGCGCTCCATACAGAATTAGGCACTTAAGCATGATGGAAAAACACCCATCCAACTAGAAAGCAGAAAACACAGAGGGAAGACAGGACATCTGGTGCTTTTGGAGTGACTTGACAAACTGAGTTCTGATCCCTCTACATCATAACCTCTGGCAGGTCATTTCGAGCTAGGTCATGGCATTATTCACACAAGAATGCAGAGTCAATGAAAGGACAAGTTGTTACAATCCCTGCTGTTTGCCTCGCCTCTAACGGGGAATGTCTTCACACATGGAACCAATGTGAGAGGACGTGGAGAAAGAAGGAGGGGACCCAGGCAGGAGGACAAGGATAGAATATGACGAGAATGCATTTGCTTTATTAATTCAAGGAGCACCGGGGATACCCACCTTTTCCAGTTCCATCAGCTCCATCTCTATTTGCACCTGCTTATGGCAGAAGTTTTCTAAGACCACCTTTATGCGACTAAATCACATCTTTCAACCGTATACAAAAGAAGCTCGCAAAGCAAAACAAAAAAAAACCCAAAGAGGATTTTTTAGCTTCTGACCACAAAAACATGATAGTGACTGAACTTTGTTGTCTGGGTTGCATGTAAAACAAGATTGAGATGCCATAGTTGCCTTTTGCAAAAGTCTGATGACAGGGCGTTATCTGCTGTGAAACTACTGAATGCTTCTAATACTGACTTTCAAATGTTATTGTATTGTTAGAATCTCAGTCAATATCGAAATCAATAGCCAAGAATGCCAACAAGGGTGAAAAAATGGTTAAAAACTCCTTTATTCAAGATTTATCATCCAAACATGCCAGCTGTTACGTACCCCAACAGAGGAAAATAGTGCAATGATGTAGAATGCTTGAGAATGTATACAGAGTTACACTAATTCAATGTCATATTGTCATTAATAAGTATGCAGTTGTCCAAAGAACATATCAATTCGAAAATGTCTGCAAAGCTCACGCCTTACCCCGATTAACCTCCCTGAGGAGTCTTACCTCCAGCCAGAGCAGGATGACGTATCAACTCTTCTCTGTGTACTGCAGCCGCCCCGATGTGTGCAGCACTGCAGAGCACAACACTTCCAAGAACAGATGGGAGGGAAGCTGAGAGATGGGGAGAGGGTGGGAGGGATGAAGGCGGACCAGAGGGCGCTGATTCGTCTCTCTCCTCTGCAGAGGCTGATGGAGGGCAGGTGGACAGAAATCAGTCATCGTCACCATTTTGCCAGCAGAACGTTACATCCTTTCCCCTTCTCCTCTCTTGGCTTCACCTCATTCCACAACTCTCCGGGTCTGACTTGCCCTTTGGCGTTTTTTTTTTCTATTCTGATTTCTACGTGAATATTTCCACGAGCAAATCGTACTATTCTTAAGCCCTCTGTGAATGGAGCGTCATAATGACTCCCTCCTCTTGAAATATCTATTTTGTTATGAATGTCATGCTTGCAGGATCAATGAACATCATCACAGGGAAAACAGGAAACGTCTAGCAGTAATGCAGTATGGCATGGCTGTGGGGCGCCCCCTAAAGGCAAATATCTAAAAGCTAAAAGCAAATACAGCACATTTTATGAGGGGTCATGATGACCCTGCATTCCAAGGCTCACCCGGTATCCATATATCAAAAATTCAACTAAATGCCAGCAAGAAATAACCAAAACAAGCATTGAATGATATATATTTTAATACCAGCCAGTCCTGTTGGGTATAAATTTGGCATTATTGATGTACATATTTGACAGTGGTGAAAATACATTTAGGGACATAATACAGCAGTGCATCAGCGCCATAAGCGGTGAAACTATTGAATGTAATAAAACATTTTTGAATTGCTCCTTTAGTCCTCGATATGTCAGGAAAGATATTTAGCGCTGTTGTGGAATTCAAACGCTTTGGTGAAATATATTAATAAACTGGCTAATCGTAAATGCTTGTCAACCATAAGTCGTGGAGGATGCTGTCCTGCCTGAAACCTTTGTGACCAAAGTGACTTGTTTTCAAATGACAGAATCCCTCTTTTGGATATTGCAAAAGGGTCTGCAGCAAAAGAGGGAATCAGATGTTGTGGATCCATCCAGACACAAAGGTTGGTCATACCAGGAAAACATTCGTCTCAAAGCCTTAATGAATTAAATAAATTAATTACATTAATATGTGCTAGCGATGAGAAAGCACAATTTGAATTACTATGTAGGTCATAAACAAGTCGAAAAAATAAGTATTTTTTACTTTTGTGAAAAGAAAATGAACACCAGAGTAAAGATATCTTTCATAACTGACAAAGGAACATGAAACCCCAGCGGACAAGCCATAGATGGGTGATGGTCTCAGATGAACGTGGAGCTCTTTGTCAGGTATTTGAACAGCAATGTAGCAACTTCATACCCACAACACAGTAACGTCATGGGGTCAATTCCAGCCGTGGATGCATTTAAAGAGCCTAGACAGGAGGGTCTGGACCGTAATGGGAGGGATGCATTCCCACCAGGAATTGAAACGGCTTGCTTGCCATTATTATTTCCTCATAATCTTACAAAAGATCCATTTTTGGTTGTGCTTGCCAAGCACATAAACTTGATTGGCCCCTTCAGAGAAACATGACCTTTGCAGTTTGTCTTGAACTCACTCAACTGGAAAAGAGGATCTTTTCCCTGTTCCTCAATACAACTGACTCAGATTGTGATTGTGCGGACGGAGGCACACAAGAGGACGTCCAGTTTACAAACAATGGCACGATGATGAGCGATTGTGAATCACGCTCTCCTGGAGGAAATATAATACTTTGCCTGAATGAGTCTCATGATTGAGGGGAACTCGGACCACCGAACCGCAGCTTCACGAGTACAGAAAACACAGAAGGGCTGATTTCCAGGAGGAATCGTCTTCGATGGGAGCTTTCCAAATTTTGATATTAAAACAATGTGGATCCTTACCAGCCCCTGTCTCTCATTCAAGACCAGAAATAGAAGATTGGATTGTTACATCAATTCCATCACCAAGTGAAACCTGGAATATCAGCAAGACAGCTATGAATACTATCGATGCAGCAGAAATACCTCAGAAGGATGCAAAGAATATCTTAGCGCCACAGAACAGCCAATGGAAGAGGTGCTGGGAAGGACAGGACAGAGGAGAAGCCTTCACCACGACACCAGGAGAGGGCAAGCATCGTTCTTCGGTCCTGCAATGAGAAGAGAAAAGTGAAAACACCTTGTCACCACAGGAAAGATCAGTGATCAACGGCTCTTTGACTGGAATGAGAAATAATAAGGGTTGTCTATATTCATTCATTCATTTACTCATTATCCTGCGCTCAGGGTTGCGGGGCTTCTGAAGTCTGGCCCAGCTGTCTTTGGGCATTAAGCGGGTTCACCCTGGAGCGATCACCAGTCGGTTGCTGGGCCAAATACAGAGACATACAACCATTCTCAGGGTTATGGTTAGAATGAGGGTTTTGGTTACAGTGGGCTTTCCATTAGAACCAGTCCCAAGTATCTGCGCCTTTAACTTGAAGAACTACACCAGTTTAAAAGGACAAAAAAATCCTGGTGATGAGCTGGAGTTGCTCTTAGAGGTAGGGTTAGAGTTGGTGTCAGGGTTATGGTGGCTCCATTGGTACCATTCCCAAGTTTGAGCGCCTTTCACTTGGAGTTTTACATCAGTTTTGGTAATAATCTGAGCTCCGGTGGCGCAATCGGTTAGCGCGCGGTACTTATAAGCCTGTACGCTGTAGAGCAATGCCGAGGTTGTGAGTTCAAGCCTCACCTGGAGCAGTATTGAGGGGTGGCGTGGCTCAGGAAGTAGCGATCGTCCTTGGAATCGAACATTCCTGGTTCGTTTCTTGGCTCCTCCTCGTGTGTCAAAGTGTTCTTTAGCGAGATACTGAGCCTCCACTGCCAACTGCTCATGGTTCATCCATGATGGGTTAAAAGCAGAGAAGGAATTCAAATTAATAAAGTATATATTGTGATATTGTGGGGGAGACTAAAGGGTGTGGCCTCTCACCCAGGGACAGAGGTCTCGGGGGGCGTGGTTATGGAGTGTATATATGCTGTTATTCCCAAAAGTTCTAGATTGTTCTTTTGGTGTGTTAAGAATAAAGTTGGAAACTCCTCTGAAAATCCTTTGTCATTTTCTCCAGTAACACACCAAAATATAATAATAAAAACCCTTTTGGTGGGTTTGGGTGGTACCACTCTCAAGTTTGAGCAGCTTTAACCTGTTGAATAACGCTGCTTATCAAGGACAAACCTTCGAACAGAAATCCCCCTCGTCAGAATTAAACCAGGGACTTCCTTGCTGACGGAAGCACTTACCCACCGTGCCACCATTGTTCTTCTTTTCCGTTCAGCTGTGCAGCAGCAAATCATCCTCTGGTCTCACCTTCTTCTCTCTCACACCCACTAGAATACAACTTTATTCATTCTGAAGGAAATTATTTTGCCTGAAGGCTACAAAATTACAGCACAGTCACTCCTAACCATGATATTGATATTATTATTGTCTCAGATCCCCTTCCTGCAGGAAGGGAAGGAGTTATATAGTTAGATGGCAGGTAAGAAAGTCAGTATAGCATGCAAGGGGCGAGAGGTGTCCACGATACATCTTCCTCTCTGCGCCAACGACTCCAGTTCTACTCCCAGGATGGAACCGACCGTCCTGATGAGCGAATTGAGTCTGTTAGCGCCAGCTGCCTTCAGCCAACATGCAAACTCCTCGCAGGAAGGCTCCTTTTGGGAATTGAACCAGGTTCTCAAGATGAAACTGACATGATTCAAGAACCTGTTGATTGTCCCTCAGACCCACAATCACAAATTTCAGCTCTTGTGTCTCATACCCCCCCCCCCCCCCCCCCCCCCCCCCTTTGGGGGCCCCCCCCCCCCCCCCCGGCCCCCCCCCCTCTCCGTCTCCCCCCCCCCCCCCCCACACACCCCGGTGCG
>CAAKHD010008720.1:55338-68409 GCA_901007705.1 Fistularia tabacaria | reverse complement strand
CCACTCTCCACTTTGCCTCTTCTTCTCCCCACCCCCCCCCCCCCCCCCCCCCCGGGTTCTTGGGGGCCCCAACTGCGCCCCTGTCGGAGCCCCCTCTTTGCAGCTCAACCTCGCACAGTCATAGACAGCCAGGACTGGGTGGATGAGGGGGGTGGGGGTTGCAGAGGGGAGGTGGGGGTGGGGGTGGGAGGCGATAGACTATCTCGGAAATAATCTGCCCATAATCTGCTTTATCCCCCGCCGACACAGACCGCCGCGTCTTCCCTGCGAGCCGGGCGGAGCGGAGCCGGGTCCGGGGAGAGTCGCCGCTCTGTGACTGGCAGCGAGCGGGAGGCGGTCCGGAGCCGCTCGGCGTGCACAGGCTGCACAGCCCGGGAGGAGGAGGCAAGTTCCTGCAGGGTTTCAATCACAGCGTGAAGCTGGCAGCGCTGACCTGGGCATGGATCTCACTGGACTCTGGCTACTCCTGATAACTCACTGTGTCATCCCAGGTAGGAACCCCGGGGGTCCAACCAGACACACACATCACCCCTTTTTTTTATTTGGGGGGGGGGGTCCAGCTTGAAACGGACCTTAAAAGAGAATGAAGAAAGTGTGTTATTCTAGCATTTCTGCCACATTTCAAATATAATCGAGGGGGTATACATGTGCCCTGTTAATTAGATATTCCCATCAACATCCACGTTTTCACATCAATGATAATGAAAATGAATGGCAATTTTATTACATACATTCATTTATGATTCATGGACTCTTTTACAGATGGATTTCACTACCTTTGTTTGCATTCTGTGCAAACAATATTTTAATATTGTGCCAAGTTTACCACCGTTTTTGCTTCTCTGTTTTTTTTTTGGTAACACAGATAGTTTGGGAACATTTATGTTTTCATTTTTTCCATTTTATTTTTCTGATTTAAAGAAAGTTTACACCACCCTTGTGTGCATCCTGTGCATACAATATTTTAATATTGCGCAAAATTTATCTCCGTTTTTGCTTCTCTGTTTTTTGGGGTGACACAGATAGTGTGTGAACCTTTATGTTTTCCTTTCTGTGCGCTTGAACTGGAACATTTCTATTTAAATTAACTTTAATTATCATTTTTGGCTCCCATCCGACAGTGTTGTCAGGGCTGGATGACCAAACGTGTTGATTAGAGTTGATTTCCACATGCTTTGGTGTCTTTTCTCATTGAAACAGGTGTAACAGGTGCAGCGCTGGTTGAGCAGTGACAGGGGAGGTGTGTGTGTGTGTGTGTGTGTGTGTGTGTGTGTGTGTGTGTGTGTGTGTGTGTGTGTGTGTGTGTGTGTGTGCGCGCACACATGTATAATGTAATGACAAAAGCAATTGTTGCAACATATGGATGCGTGGAGCTGCCCTGACATCTGCTGTGATTGCTTTTTTCACTCGGCCAGTGATAAACCCCTCTTTGACAGTTGAGCAGTAATTTGCCTGTGCACATACATGTGTATGTGCGGCTGTGAGGCCTCGCCATGTGTATAGGATTGTAATGTTGAAGGACAGAGCCCTGGATTAGAGCTGCACAGGGAGCAGGAAGGGTGTAACAACATGATCACTGCCAAATCCCATCCTCGACCGGCTACTGCTGCAGCGATTCCTACAGGCTGATGCATTTCCAAAGGTCTGTCCGCTTACATGCAGTCACAAATTTTCGCTGATATGTAAAAGTTTGTGAGCACTCACTGGAGAGTGAAAAAGCCAAAAAGGACCAAAAAAACTAACAGACAGCCTCATGAATTTTAGCATAATCTCTCCGCAGCACAGCTGGATCACACAGACGCTACCCCTCCGATATAATCCAGCACAAACACAGCCCTTCTGGCCTACTCCTCTTTCGTTGATCTCTTTTACACAACCCCCCTCTTCAGAAGGGCCTGTCTGGCTTTCTTTCTGCATTATCTTTTTCGACCTTGCTACCGCAGTTCCCTCCGTCTCCACCCTTTTCTCCGGGTTCACTCTCTTCTTATGTCCATGAGCACAGATCTGCGGGGTTGCAACGGTCATCATAATCCTGTGAGCTGCCTGCTGAACACCAGCCAAGTGCACACTTCCTGCTCCTGTCGTCCCAGAGATTACACAAACATGCAAACACACACGCGCTTGTGCACACATTCCCCCGATCACAAACTATGAGGGATTACAATTGATTGTAGAGTAAATGAAACAAAAGCAAGCGGAAGCATCTCATGTATTTAAAAAATGGTGGCGTGCCTGCAGATAATTTGTCTAGTGATGAAAAAAAGCATTTTCCACTGTCAGGAAAGCTACAATTCTGCTTTTGCCTTGTACAATCTGGTATAAATCACAGGTTTTTTATCCAAATATTATTCTGAATAATGTGGAGATTCAATATTTCCTGTTATCATCAACATTTCCACAATTCCCTGTTTTCTGATTCATTCAGCTCTGGAAATATAATACCCTCAGTTGCATTGATATTATCTCTCTAAAATAGATGATATATACATCAATATGAATATATATATACATATATATATATTTTTTCTTCCTTGTAGTTGAATAATTGCAATTTCACAGAATAATAAAAAAACAGCTCGTTTTGTCAGATGCACGATCAAATGTGTCGAGGTTTAATCCCTGCATTGATTACAATTTAGAACTGATTACTGGGCCGACGTCGTTTCCCGGCTGGTGTTTAGTGCACGCAAAGGTGAGATATGGGGGTATTGAAGGTGAATCGCAGTCAAGGTGAGTCTCATTCAAGTAAACGCTGGCCAGAGGTAAGCCTCACATCGGGTAACGTTTGTCTTTCTGCATGTTTTTCTGGGTGTCAGATGTTCTCCGCCCAGCGACAGGTTTCTCTACAATAAATTACAAGGCCAAAGACACACAAGTAATCCCCGATCAATCGCAGATTTGATGGTCTAAAGATTAAACGGTTAATCTCCGCTCTCTTCTTTTTCCTGCTCTGGGTTTTTTCATTTTCTCATCTGCTGCGGCGGTTCGATTTTTTTATTTTTTTCCTGCGTGAAGGAGGCAGAGGGATAAATGGTAATTGTCAAACTAGTCCTACATGGACAGCGTGCTGTTAAATACTGGGACTTCTATCACCGGAACAAACATGAACTCTGACATGAGGCTAATTATTTTACTTGTGCAATTTCAACCTACAGAGGTCATACTGGGGTCAGTGTAATGGACTATTTAACTCTATAAATTCTCAGCTTTCTAATATAAAGTCCTCTTAATTTCAATCAGGTGTATTCTAAAACCACCTATCTTTAATTTCTTAAAAATTTTCACATGTAGATTCTCCTGTTTAAATCTGAATGTCTGTTTCATTCAGCTGTTCTCTCAGAGTGTCAGTGGGTAGCGGACGTACCTCGGTAACCCACTTCTCATGTCTGTCCACAGGTCAATTCTGAATTTAATTCGACTTTTCCTGTTTCTCCTCGTTTAAATAATAGAACAGATTAACATGAATAACATTTACACTGGCATTAATATTTTCCCTTCCCGGCATTATTCAGTGATTTCCCCATGAATATTTAATTCATCATTGCACAATTGAGGTTTGGACTCCAAGGACACGTTGCAGAAGGTTTCTCTGTTTTTTTCAAGTTACCTGTCGTTTCATTTTCATGTTTTGGATATTAGGAAGAGTAACTTTGGCTTTCCATGCTGGATTAGATGTATTTACCAATTCATGACATGCTTGCAGCCGCAATAATTGAACTTTTTTGACCCCAGACGATGTATATCACAACGCAGCTAAACCGATTTGCATGAGATCTTTTTGTGGAAGCTAACACAGTGTTGAAAACTCGGCTCCATTTATTTCCATGAAAGCTGTTCAGTGTTGCGCGGATTTAAAACTCATCTGCAGTCTGGCCAGATATGAGAATGAGAGTGTACATCATGTGTTGGGGACTTTTGGGCGTCATGCTGAGAGGGTCACTGTTCATGTTAAGCTGTAAACCGAGGTTTTTTTTTAAAAAAAAACATCTATAAATAGTTACTTGAATGCTCATTTTTCTCCCCAAATGATAGTGTAGCCTCCCCTGGCTGTTTTCGGTGCGCCAAAGATTGCTTACCGTTGAAATATTTTCTAGAGTCTGGAAAGATGATCAGACAACAACCACTCCTGCTCTGTCTACATGCTCATTGATAAACGGCGATGGCGATGGGATCGCAAGCATTTAATAGAGTTTTCCATCAACTTCACGTTTTGTATTGTCTTCTGCACAGTGCAACCCGTAGAGGAGCCACATGGGGTACTCCTATCCAGTTTGGCTCAAACTGTGAACTCATTAACTCCATTCACCGAGTGGAGAAAGTGCAGGACAAATACCAGAAACACAGAAACGCCAATCGTCTCCTTCTTCGTGTCCAAAAAGACCCATCAGTAATAATGGTGGAGTTCTTAACCTTCATGACTGTTCTCACCAGGACGCGCGGTTCATTCCACAGTTACTCAATATGGCAATTAATGCGTCTGAAGAAGCCACAGCCCTTGTAACGCTTCCACAGCACTTTCAAACACTCCTCGCTAGATGCTGTTGTGAGAACCGTCTCGTATTTTGACCGACGAAAAACCACTCTGTTGGAAAGATTGCCTTCTCCTGGTTTAGTCTTTGGCTGACCTGACTGAGGATAATGAAATTTCAATTGGTTGCCTTTTTTCATCTTTTAAACTTTCCGAATGCTAACCAGATCAAATGATAAAAGCTGGACAGTTCAAGGAGTTGTAAAGCTAAAGAAAAATAAAAAGTGACCATTTTACAATGACTTCTCCTTTAGGCAAGTGTGTATCATGTGACCATAATAATGGTTCTTCCCGGAGGCTCGGTCCGTCTAAGCAGACAGATTGCTGCCACTGAAGCGATATCTTTCACACTGAGCATGTCAGGCTAATTTAGTTTACATGGTTTTCCAAGTTTTTTCTTTTCACAATTTTTTTTTAATATGTGTCATTGCTGTTAGAACGGCACATCTAATAACACCTGCGGCGTTTAAAGCTGAGGACAATCATGTTTCGTCAAGTGACGGAGGACATTCACTCCAGATATCACACTAAGAGTAGCTGGTGTTCATGCATGCTCTAAGTGTGAAACAATATTACCCATTGTTTAGTCACGTTCCCATGTAGTTGCTGTTTTTAGATGATTGTCTTATAGACTGCTGAGGTCATTTCCCATGCTCCAAACAATAGAAGACTGTGAATGGACGCAGCAGGAGGAGAGGAAGGTGGCACAGGGTGAGAAGTGGGGCAAATATGACGTGTGCATGTGTGGTCTGAATGAGCGTAGGATTTGTGCTTGTGTGCATTTGTGTGTGATGAGAGGAAGAAAGTGCGACAGATAATGGTATTGGCCAGAGGTATGGCTCTGCTCGCACCTAAAACCTCTAATCAGCTCAGCAAAAGAGCTCAGAGGGGGGGACTTTTAGTGTGTGTGTGAAAAGGCTTTTGAACCAACGATGTGGGAACCCGGTATTTTTCTTAACACACCCATTTTTTTAAACTGCGGCTAAGAATAAAGTTGGTCTTTATGCTAAAAGCTGAGCAGGGGCTTTGACCTCTTCACATATTTCTTTTTCCATTTGCCTTCGAAACAACAGAGTTTGTGTCAGAAGTCCCTCCCCTCCGTTGCTGAAGAGGCACAAGTTACACATTTTTATGGTTTTCAAAATTGCCAGTTATTATTCTGATATGTCCTGAATCGATTCCTACTCCTACGCAGTTTGATTTATCAAATGACATTCATGAAGGGTCAACCTCCTCTCCCCGAACCACTCAGTTCATCTATCTTTGCAAACTTTGTCCTCTTTGTGTTGTCCTAGGTGGGTCTGTCTAGTTTTATTTTGGCTCACAATTAGAAGCTAGCATTCATCTCCTAATGCCATTTGATTCTTATTGTTTTTTTGTTCGCGGTCTGTGTCGGTTGTAATAAAGCCAAGCACCATTTCCCCAAAATTTTCCAAGCCATGGATAATAATGTTCTTTCGACGTGATGCAATGTTAAAGACAAAGTAGGTTATTTGATTTAGACCTTTGTAAATGCAGCAAGTTAATAGGTGACCAGGATGAGCCCCGCCTCTCATCCAGGAAAGGCTCCAGTCCTGCTGTGACTCTGAGTGCAGGATAAGCGGCATAGAAAAAACACAAATGAATGAATAAAAGAAGGCACTTGGGTGTCAGCATGTGTGTTTGTGTGTCTGTGTGTGTGTGTTTGTGTGCAGAGATCCAAATCTGTGCATTTAACTCGGAAAATCTCTCTCTTTTTTTTTTTTTTACTGACATACAATTATGTGAAAATGCAATGATTCTAGAGCTTCTACACTCTGATTAAATGGCAGGAAGTTGACCGACATGAACACAAAGAGCTATTCTGAGTCGTGCAAAGAGTGTACTTGACATTTCACCATCTGAAGCACAGAGATAAATCTTCGCAGAGACATGGAGCATGTCCTGTTCGCGGAATTTGATTGGTGTAAATATGAGATGGTCAGGGGTGTTGGTGGGGGGATTTTGCTCATGATATTCACTTTTGTGAATTTGAATTGTGCAAATGTAGAGCGGCATGTGAGCCATTAACTACGCGATTTTAATACTCCAAAGCTCTTGATCTATTTCCTTTAGCCTCCTGACCTGCATGTACAGACACGATGTATAAAGAGGGCAGGTGAGGCATCGTGACCCTCTGATACATAATATTTTAACTCATTATTGCAAAAAACAATCACATCGTATTTGGCTGATGGATGCGGTGCAGATGTGTCCTCAGCTGTCCGTCATGTTTACATGTACGAAACAGTTTAGTCTCCCCTAGTTACCGTTGAATATTCAATGCTTTTACAGCAAATCTACGTTAAAAGAAGACAATTGGATGCCAAATACACACTATGATTATCATAACTGAATTTTGCGGCTTTGTGTTTCCAGCTTTCACTCTCGTGTGATTGGATTCCAGTTGGGAAGTAATGCGCTGTTCTTTTTCACAGAAAAAACAACTTCAAACCAGTCACAATTTAGATTTAAAACAGAGTTTGTAAACAGTTTACCCATAATCTGGATTTGGGATGAGATCTTTTTAAGTGGTTGGGGGAAAACCAGGGAAATGATCATCATATCTGCAGATTTGTTGCGGTATTAAAATTATCATATACAATATTTCATGCTTGAATTAGAAGAGAGAATTGGGTTTTTTATCAAAAATGTCAATCACGGCATAAGATTAATAAAAGCTGCTGTTTCATTTGTACTCATCTTAGTTACAGATGTTGAGTAAGAAAAATCCTCTCCCTCAGTACCACTGACTAGTTGTTTAAATATATTCGAGAGGGAAATTGTAGATGTGAGCTGGCTGGCTTTTTCCTCCTTTGCAGGGTTATTCTGGTTAATTTTCTTATTCCAGAAAAACTGAAATTAAGGTGTATTAACTGTCTAAATTTACACAGGTAGTGTCGGCAAAATATACTTCAAGAAAAAAAAAGCTTGAAAAAAACTAGGGAGTAAAAAGTGATCTAAACTGTGTGTTATTTAACACAGTATTTATCATCTCCATGACTCAGATTAATCAGCTTACAGTCTGATAATGTGGTACACTGGTAGCGCTCACAACGTGTCAGAGCAGGTCGGATGACCAAAGTGACCTGGAAACCAAACAAAGATGACCTGTGGGGGAATTTCAAACCATCTAAAGTAAAACAGGTTGTTTAAAATGTAGGATCAATTTATCAATAATGATACTCTGGGGAAAAAAAATCTGAAGTTATTACAAAACAAAATAAACTCAAGAAGTGCTCAAGATAAGACAAAAATGAATGAAAATCATTATCATGAATACCATGAATTAAAGGGGACCGTAAGAATCCCTCAAGACAAAAATACATTTTTAAGAATTCTTTAGAAATAAAGCTTTTTTTTTAGGAAAACCAAAGGGACATCAGGGCACAAGTCCAGAGTGATTCATAAATGCATTCGTTTGGGAAATGACTTAGCAAAGTAAATGTGGGTCAGTAATTAATCTGCTTTCCTCGGTGTGCGACTCGTCCCCCCGTCAATCCCTTTAGTTATATCTGATAGAGGTTCTAAGAATAAATTCAGTTTTCCAGAACTTTGCCCTCCGCCCCTTCCTCCTAGAAAACGTAAGCCGTGCACGAGATAACTGAAGTCTTGTCAATCGAATCTAAAACTGGAGAATCAAAGATGAATCCCCCAAACTATAAGGAGTTCAGCGAACGAGAACGCCACCTCAACAGCAACATGTCCAAATTCACAGTAGGATGCTCACCAGAATCTGCATCGTGATTACAGATAAAAATCACCGCAAGGAAAAAAAAAGCACATAAACATTAACGTTCCTTGGTCGATAATGTAACAGTAATTAAGTTAGAAATTTGGATTCATGGTGCATCTCAGTGCATCCCTAAATGAAAACTAAGTAATAAACACTTGAGATATGCCACCCCTTCAAACCCGTTATACAAAATCTAAGGACTGACTCCCTCATGTATTTGTCATTTGTCAAGCCATGATTCTGTTATGTTGCTGTTTTAACAGGAAAGTTTGGTCTGTGAATCTAATTTCTTCCCACTCAGCTTTAACAGAGAAGATTGCATGCTGACATTTTATTTATCTGTTGTAACATTTTCTCTGCAAAAAGCACATAATGTACTTTATGCTTGTGTTTTCACCCAAGTACCTCTTAACGGGCTGACTCCGCCAACGCCCCCATACTAGGATGGAGCGATCAATACTCATCCATTAATAACATGGAACTATTGGACATGGCTGATGAACTGTTGCCCTCTTTATTTTTTACTTATTACATTATTGGAAACATGGATAAAACCCCAGGCTACTTTTACACAGCCCGAGTTGGTATCATTTATCTTTTTAGAGTCTGACTGGTAGGCAGTTTTGTTCCCATCCATGTAAATAGATGTTAATAGATTTACATCACATTGTGATTATTTGCTGTCTAAAATGTGTCCCTAAAAAGTACTTGCCCGGTTTTCAGATTTATACATTTATTTGTAAAATTGATCGTAGTTGAGAGGGTGTTTTTCTTCATCTCTAGAAAGATGGATCTTCGCTTAATTAATAAAAAACAATGTGAAAGTCTGATTGTAGTTTTTGTGCTTCTATTTGAGCATTACTAGTAAATTCAACAACTCTAAAAACTGACATAATATACACATATACTGCATGCACACACATAATTACGCATATATGAGTGTATGTGTATATATATTTCCAGAAAATATGGAGGCATTTAAGGTTTGTGCCAATTTCACAACCACCTAAGCTGAATAGTTGATTCCAAATGAACAGTTTTAAGAGGATTTGTGTAAAACCACTAATCTGTAAAAAGATGTAGGCCAAGACAAAGACGCCTTAAAACACGTGTACCGTTATTGTTCCTAAAGTTGATGATGTTGAGTTAGAACACCGTTCATTACCGGATCAGACAGGTGAGTCACGATCTATGTGACCAACTCACTGAAGGCACGTGACCGATGTACTGTGCATACACTTGGGAAGTGGGAGGGGTTTTACTTTGGATTTGTTGCAGGGGATCAGTAAGTCAGTGGGAACAGCAGCCAAACAAATCTTGCTTATTTATACCTCCCTGTAATCCACAACCCCTGACTTTAGCTCACCTCTCACACTGCTAAAAAGTATAACCTTTGACAGCTTTCTAAGCTCTACTTGCTGAGCTGACTGTGAACAGCTTAGAACAGGCTAGTCTGATGCCATCGTGTGTGTGTGTGTGTGTGTGTGTGTGTGTGTGTGTGTGTGTGTGTGCGCGCACACCTGATGTCCAGGGGAAAGTCAATTATGTTTTTCGTTCTTGTGTCTCCTCAGGAGTCAATGGCCAATCTGTGGATATGGATGACGAGAAGTCAGGCTATGTGGGCTCAAAAGTGGATTTGCGCTGTCGGTTCATCAACAGCTCTCCACCCGTCAAAATATCCCAGGTAATTGCCCATTGAGCCGATCAGAACACGCCCCCGACGACATGGCATGTAGAATAAAAGACAAACGCAAAGATGATTTGCGTTGGGTAAATATTCCGGCTTTTTAAGTGACGTCCACTCTTACCGTCTCCTTGGTAACCTGAGAAGAAAAATAAGAGGAGGCAAGAGCAGATAATACAGAGCTGTGCTCATCTTACAGCTCCCAGGTCCTTTAGAGATTTTAGCAACTCCCCAACAAAAAAGGGAAATGAGACAAACACTTATAGTGGTGTTAAAAACTATAGAATAATTTGGTCTTATACAGTACAAAGTGCATTTACAGATCCTGAAGCTGACATGTTATCTGCACACAGCGAGCAAAGCAAATTCCAAAATGCCTTTATTCATTAATGTCATAACAAAATCCATTTGCTGAACTCTGGGCTTCCTTTCCGTACCACAACAATCGTTACAGAACTGTAGAAATACTGCTTTTGTAAAAAGAAAATTGGGCTAAAAGTTATTAATGATTCAAAATTGACTCAATTACTAATTTGTTTTGGAAAGTGGAGTAAGGAAATATCGGCAGTTGCTGTGCTTTATATGAATTCAGAGCTTGTGTCACATCAGAGGAAATTATCATACCGATAATGCAATGTATAAAAACGAATGAATGAATTGATATCATTGACCAAGCTTGAAAAATGCAAGTAAGTGTACCTATGATGAAAATCATATTTTTCTTTTTAACAATTTCAAAATAAATCATTTTCTTTTGACATCTCGAGTTTCATTCGCTACTTTTGTATTGATATCTTTCCGAACTGGGACTCAGAAGTGGTGTTCTAATCCTTCCCTTCAGCTTCAACTGTAGCTTCATCCAAACTAACGTGGCAGCAACAGTTTTTATGTCACAGCTCTAAAGCCAACACTCATTTTGCAAAATGGGATGCTGTAATCCACAAAGACTCATCAGTGGGCCGGCTCCTGGAATGACCAACTCTCTAAGCGGCATTTATCTTGACCAATTTCCGAGCCATAATCACATTTGATATTCCATTAAAGATCCAGTTTTATGGCTTCGAATCAATACAAGATTTTGAGTGAATGTGGGTTTTCATCCCCCATTACCACTTACGAAACCTAACTTCCATGCAAGATGATTTATCTGCCAATTGTGCATCTCAGCATCAACCGAGGAAAGTTGCCTGCACGCCATGAAATCAATATAAGAAAAAAGTTACTTTGGAAAATCAACATTCATGATAGAAAAGAGGCCAGCGAGAGTTCATGGATATAAACCAGCAGTCAGAGCACAATGATCTACTGCAGATATGAAATACCGACAGAAAAACATGCATAAAAACAGATATAAAAACGAACAGAAAGGTATTTTAATTTTGTGTGACACAGAGATGAACTCTACTGTAGAACATGAGGTGTCCTCCTCTGTCCCCTCCAAAGGTAACCTGGCAGAAACTGGTCAACGGCACAAAGCAGAATGTGGCAATTGCCAATCCGTCCCTCGGTGTGTCCGTGGCACCGCCCTACAGGGATCGTGTCACCTTCAAGAATGCGGCTGTGAGGCGGCGAACTCCGACCCTGGAGGACACCACCATCACCTTCTCCTCGCTGCGGCTCTCTGATGAGTCCACTTACATCTGTGAATACACCACCTTCCCTGCGGGGAACCGAGAAAACACGGTGAACCTCACAGTCTACGGTAAGAAAGATGCTTGAAAAGACCCTTTCTTGGGGATTTTGTCTGTTGTCGTGATCCCCATGAAACGAGATGATTGATGCTACTTTTTCACAGTGTGTGCGAAAATGTGTCCAGCTTCCGCCATGCCATCCTTTAATTCTGTTCATTTCAATTGAATTTTGCTCTTGCATTGACGGAATTAATATTTGACGACTTTTTTCAGGGTCTTGAGCTAACAGGTGACAGGATAATGTATCTTCTTGACTACAACAGGGAAATCCCAAGGATATAACTCATTTTCCTTCTATCTTTTTTGGATGATGGTCTCTAGTGTGCCGAATTTTCCCGGCTCTAACTGCACCAACACAGATTTAAGAGTAACCTTTAAAAAAAAAAAATGTACGCGAGATTGAAATACCCCACAGCCGATGGCTGATGAAACCAAAATCATGTGGTTTATGTGATATAGTTTAGCCAAAGTTCAAATTTAGCTTGGGAGCTTAAAAAAAAAATCTAAATATTGAATGTCTTCGTATGGGTACCACAAATTAAACTAAATGCTGTTCAGATGTAAATTATTGAATCTAAAAACAGACATGCAATATGACGGAGTAATTGCAAAATCAAAAAGTGTTTGCCCTCATCCTGGATAGAAACGGTTTCTCAGACTACGTCAACTCACAGCTCTTTCTGTGTTTTCATGAGCTCAGTCCGCCCCACGACCCAGATGAGTCTGTCCACGCCAACGCTGGTGGCCCGTGCGTCCAACTTGAAGACACCGGTGGCTACTTGCATCTCCGCCAATGGAAAGCCACCTGGTACCATCAGGTGTGTTTCCAAACTAGTTTGAAAAAGCAACAGTTACCCTGCTGTTTGCCAAGTTTTTAGACTTCAGGCTGCCATCTTTAGCCCAGGTTAGCCATGCTCTCCTGATGTCCTCCTGGAAGTCTGACCAGACCTGTACTGATCCAAAAGGGTTGATGGACAATTGCAAATTCTGCGTAGATTATGTAGTAGTTTATTTACATTTTCTGCATTGAGTCTGCTCTGCTTTGGTTTGATCACCTAATATTAGTTTTTGCCCTGACATGCGTGATGGCCAAGAGCCATTGTACATTGAATATTTATTTTTCTTAGTATTACAATGAAATTCATCTGCAAACTCTCATGCAGAAAAATGAAGGACTTTCTGAGTGAAAACTGTTCGATCTAAATCGATCTGAGATGAAATTAAGATAAAATGGGATGTTAGCGTCAGACATCTCTACTGTGCTTTTTCTGTTTGCCAGACACACAAAATGACTGAATGCACAAAGACCCACAATTTTTTTTCTACACAAGCCCTTGAGCGGTATTTCTAGAAATGAATAGAAGACCCAAATCAATGTATTCTGGATCTTTTATACTTTTATACATTCCTCACC